>BQNB010033449.1:0-52315 GCA_026074375.1 Tanacetum coccineum
GTTTGATCTTTCTTATCTTTACTTGTTCATATTTAGTAGATTGCTTATTTACTTATTGCTTTGCTATCATATACACTTGTGTATATCTTTTGAGTTCACATAAGTCGACAATCTAAGTTTTATTTTAAAACGGTAAAAACTATTCAACCCCCCATTCTAGTTTCCATAATTGGTATGAGAAGCCAAGATCACCCAAGATCTTTAACGTATATTGTACATTAAAGCTTGAATCGATCTATGGATTCGGATAAATATCTAGAAGGGAAATCTATGCAAAGACCATCTCTTTTTGAAAGTGATCATTTTATATATTCGAAAAATAGATTTGAAACTTATGTGAAAGCCAAAGATATAGATCTTTGGCATATTATCTTGAATGGTGATTTTCCACCGGTTGCCAAAAATGAAGTAACCCAAATTTTAGAAATAGTTCCTTTTGAACAACAAGATGATGATTTTAAAAAGAAACTTGCTAAAAATAATAAAGCTAAAATGTTATTTATAATTCTTTACCTAAATAGGATTACGAAAGAATTTTTATGTGTAAAATGGCTAAAGATATTTGGCAATCATTGTTAATCACACATCAAGGTAATAGCCAAGTAAAGGATAATAAAATTGATCTTCTTGTTCAACAATATGAACAATTTACTATCCTTGAAGAAGAATCTATTGATAGCGGTTTTGCTAGATTTAACACTATTATTACTAGTCTTAAAGCTCTTGATGAAGGTTTCTCTAGCAAGAACTATGTTAGGAAGTTTCTTAGGGATCTACATCCTAAATGGAGAGCAAAGGTCATGGCGATTGAAGAATTGAAAGATTTGTCATCACTAGCTCTAGACGAGCTTATTGGCAATCTAAAAGTACATGAAGTAGTCATGGAAAAAGATTCCGAAATCTATAGAGGCAAAAAGGAAAGAATTAAGTCCATTGCCTTGAAAGCTATGAAAGAGGCTAGTGATGATGAAACTTTGACATCCGGAAGCAATGACAAAGAATAGGATATGGCCGTAAGGAACTTTAAAAAGTTCTTTAGAAGAATGGGTAAATTTGTTAGGCAACCAAGAGAATAAAAGAAGTCATTCCGACAAAGGGATGAGAAGAAAGGGATTATTACCGAAAATGTTTTGATGCGGTGACTCCAAAATCATCTATTGTCGATTGTCAAAACCACCTCACAACAAATATCAAAAGCCCTTCATTGGAGGTTCAAGAAGCCGATAGCGAAAATGAGCCGTAGACAAAACTAACAATGAAACTTATCTCATGGCTCAATCGTCAAATAAGGTAACTCTTAACTCTTTTTATTATAGTGATAACGCATCTTCTCTTGATAATGATAGTATGCAAGTAGAATACGATAGCTTATGTGAAATTAGCTTACAAATCATTAACAAGAATAAAATTTTGAAAACTAAAAGAGATCTTTTAGAAAAAGAAATTTTAGAATTGAACGATAAAATTAAGAAACTTGAGAGAAGTAAATAAATTGAGAAATGCTGTAAGGGCCATGAGAAGAACTATATCAGAAAATGCTAGACTAAGGAACTCAAAGTTAAATTTGTAAAATTTTGATAAAAGCGCTAATTCCACTTAAGAGAATTGTTTAGATAATCAAGAGTCATCTAGTTGTAAAGTAGGACTAGGATTCGATAGTAATAAAGCGTCAACTAGCGGAACCAAACCTATAACTTTTGTTGGATCGACCGCTGAAAAAGCAACGGACGGATCCACTATAAATGTGCACGGATCCACCTTGTCTGGATCCGTGAGTCGCATCAATGGTGAAAATTTGACATAACGTGTTTTTAGTCCACCCATGTCTTCAAGATCGGATTTTTTCATTACTAGGAAGAAACTAACACATAATAGAATTGATGAGTCAAAGAAACCGTCTTTAAAACTGTCACTCAAAAGCGGTATAGGTTATGTCAAAACCGAGTCTAGATCGAATACACCTCCGCCTATGAGAAATATCTCTTCTCAACCAAGACACAACACACCTCAACCTAGAAGAAACTCTAGAGAACCAATTCATTAAAACTTTTATCCTATGAGCTGGAACAACCATCAAAGTCAAGGCTTTGTACATATGGGAAATTGTATCCCATTTTAATATCTTAATCAATTGCAACAAATGCAAGGGATGTACAACACTAACATATTCAGACCCATGAGATATTAGGGACCAAATGCTTGAATTTGTTTTTGTTGAAATAGGTATGCTTGAGAACATGCTTAGAACTGGATGAATGGATCAAAGATAGTGGTTGCTCCAAACATATGACCGGTAACAAAAGCCTATTCTCTACCTACAAAGCATACAACAGAGGTAACGTTTTTTTGGAAGTAACTTAAAAGGAAAGATCATAGGCAAAGGTACGATCTCTAATGACTCTCTTACTTTATCTAATGTAAAACACGTAGATAACTTAGCATTTAACTTACTTAGTGTCGGTCAAATTTGTGGCAATAAGTGTTAAGTCTTATTCACGGAAGAATGTAGTGAAATAATTAAAGATGGTAAAATCATAGGAAATGGGATTACGAAAAATGGTTTATACATAATGAAATTAGGAAATAAGTCTCATGAAAAATTATGTCTCGCCACGGTAGTGGATAATTCTACCTTATGGCATAGAAGACTTGGTCATGCAAAATATACGTATGTAATTCAATTCTTGTCATCTAAGAATTAGTCAGGAAACTACCAGCTAAAATATGATAACACTTTTGTGATGCTTGCAAAATTAGAAAGCAAGCTTATGCAAGTCATAAAGCTAAAAATATGGTTTCCACTAAAAGATGTTTAGAATTATTACATGTGGACTTATTTGGTCCATCGACAATTAAAAGCTATAGAGGTAATGTATACACCTTAGTAGTAGTAGATGATTATTCCAGGTATACATGGACTAGATTTCTAAAAACTAAAAGTGAAGCTTTTGAGAAATTTGAAATATTAAGTAGGAAAATTCAAAACCAACTAGATAATTCTATAATAGCTATTAGAACGGATCATGGTCAGGAATTTGATAATGAAGTACAATTCAGAGCTTATTGTGATGCACAAGGCATTACTCATAACTTTTCGGCTCCACGTACTCCACAATCAAATGGGGTAGTAAGAAAGAAAGAATTGAACTTACAAGAGATTGTCAAGGACTATGCTAAAACGAACAATCCATCCCCCAAAAGTTTTTGATGTAAATGTCGTTGATACGTTAACCTATATACTAAACTAGCTTCATAGCCCGCCCGATGGGTGGGCTAGCTTCATTTTACTACATAGTAAATCTTAGGTGTATGTTTTGTGTATGTCTATGCAAAGTATAAAACAAAGTAATAGTTACCAGATAATATAAAATAAAGTAATGAGTTTAAAAGTATTATTCTGTATATACAAAACCTTGATATAAGACGAAAAATCTTTACACATGACACAAAGTAAAACAATCAATTAACGAACTAAAACTTCCTTGTAAAAAACATTGGTGTTAGTTTAATTTGCATAATACCCACCATACAACTAAGAACTTCCTTGTAAACAACATATGTATCTCTTTCGCATTGTCACATAATGTCTTAACCTACACACATACAAAACAAGTACCTTAACAGGATTGTTTCTACAAACTAACCACCATAAGAAATATTTATTATTTGCAATGGCCACATCAATCTAATCAAACATAAAATCATATCTGATTGACTTGTTTCTATTTACTTTTAGGTTCATGTAGGTAAAAACACTAATAATCTTCAAAATCATCCTAAACACCCCTAAGTCCAAAACTATAAAGACAGCCCCAAAGGAATATAAAAGTAAATCAAGATTTAAAGAATAATCCCAAACACCCTTGAATTCAGCAAGTCTTATTAAGCTAATAAGAACAAAGGTTGTGACAATGTTGGGCCTTTTGGAAGAGCATTTAGGGTAAAACAATAAACTGAACATCTAAAATTAAAAATCTAACACTCAAAATGGGTAAAACAACAAACTGGTTTAAAGTCGTAGAAAATATGTTTATAAAGAAGTACTGAACTCCTCCCTACAGGTTTTCACAAGGGATATCATTTGGACCGTTTTTAGTTAAAAAAGATAGTTAATCTACTAATTATAAGAATAAATTTCGGATCTTTTTAACTCACCACATTTGTACTTGTGGATGGTGTTGTCATCCATATATACTACTTGCAAGTTGCAACGACGACACATATTTGGGATTGCTTTTAACCGTACTGAACTTCTGTGATAAGGTTGGTTTGTAAATAGTCAAGGTTCCCCATCATTGTTCATTGTGGCAGTTGTTGCCTACTTATCACCAAACATGCTTGCTACTGTGTTGTTTCCTATCCAATACTACTTCAATGTACAAACATGACAGCCTCGGCTTTAAACATTCCAATATAAACTTGTTGTTCAGTACAACAAAGTTCACATATAACCTAAAAAACAACCAAATCAACAATCAATAACTGCATTACATCAAATTTAAAACAACGAACAAATCAATAACCTTATCATAAACATACTCACTTGCTTGTGATTGCACCACATGGTTAGCAGGTTCAAGTAGTGGAGAACCACAGCCAAGAACAACAATTCGTGTTGGTGCTGGAGCTAGGAATGGTCTCAAGGTGGGGGAGTGTCATGTTTGGAATTAGGAATGGGGGTTTCTTTAGGTTTTGAATCATCTTTGGGGTTAGGCACAAGAGTTAGAGTGAAACGTTTCCCTGTAGATTAAAAATAACAGATCCCGGTTCTGATTATTTGTTCAATGGCTTATCATCATATTTATGTTTCACGTAATTAAAGGAAATCATCTAACACAATCAGAAGTATGTCAACAAAAGCGACATTTGTTTAAACCTTAGGCTCATGAATAGCAAAAGTACTTCCAGAAGATGGGTTAAAACATTTTGGCACCACCTCTTCATTTTGTTCAACTTTCTGGTCAATTTGCGCATTAGGTTGATCATTTGTAATACTTTTGATGTAGTCATTATGCTTCACCGTGCCATCTGGTTGTGTTACGTGATTCACGGATTTTCCATTTACACGGTTATGAATCATGGTTTCATCCAAAGCAGCATCGTTTGAAACGTCATTTACAAAACTTTCTATAATTACACCAGCTGCGTTCTTGTTGACCTCGGGAACATCTTCCAATATCCCACCCTTATTATTTTCATTTAAGCATGTGTAATCTTAGTAATGTTAATAACGATGCAGGTTGTTCCTATCGCCACTCCCAACATGCTAAAAATGAAAAAAAATTGAAAGATATAGATGTGTGCAATAAAACAAGGTCTCGTAAGATGAAATGGGATTATACCATCTGACACCGCGTGTTGATTGCATCAACATCATGTTTTCTAATAACATTAACAAAATAATGTTCAGGTTTAAGTGTCTTTTTTCCTCTATTATTTAGCTTTTTTCTTATTGCCCAAATCTGAGGCTGCCACACACATGAAACATGTAAGTTCCACAAACATTTATGACATGTATATATGTTCAAGAAACCATGGTGCATGCGTATATGTGTTAGAAAAATAAAGGGGTGAATATGTTATACTTACCATCTTTTTGTTTAATTTTTTGAAACAGAAACTAAGATTAAGCTGCTGGACAGGAGGCTAAATGTTACAGGAAGCTTGTTAGCTGTTAAGTAAGTCTTTAGCTCCATTACACTCTAATCCTTCAACTGCATTCAACATATACACAATGAAAAGTAAAATTAGTTAAAACTAACCACTATAAAACTTATGTTACCGCTTTGATTTGACACGGTTTCAGAAAAAAAAAACCATTTTATTTTATTTTTTTGTGTCATATATAATATACCTTTTCATCATCTGTAAGTTTGTCCCAATCATAATATGAAGCTTTGTTAAACGCAAATTCTTCGATAGCTCATTTCCTTTTCTTAGAGACGTTATATCCCTTCTCATGGGATACCCCCCGCATTTCCATTTCTCTTCATAATTTTCTCCATATACAGAAGGCTTGAATTCTTCTAATGCTTTAATACATAACTGATCATCCGATAACTATGTAGTTTATTGATACAGTTTCAAGCATTGTGCAATATAGAAAGCATAAAAGTTAAACCTGTATGACTCGTAAAATTTGCCCATAAATCAACAATCTATCCTCTTCTGAACCGTGTTCATCAAAAGCATTTTTTAGAGCATCGTCTTGCGAATGAGCTCTCCTTTCAGAATCTTTATTTTCCATGATGTCCCTTGTACCCAATGAAGTAGAATTTCAAGAATCGCATAAAAAATCAATATGTAGACTATGTAGACTATTACATGTCTTTATCTCAGAGACCAAACGCCATACCTGTTGTCATATAACCACTATCGAATCATATCCAAAAAGATCATCACAATATAAGACTCGATCACAAAAAGCATTAATGCGACAGGAATCATATCCTACAACATGAATATTTAAGCAACTTACAAAATAAGGACATTTTGATAATATACCGTGAGGTGAAGAGTTGGATGGTCATAAATGATACAAAGCGTCTTTGATCGTCTTGCAAATCAGCAAGGTTTTGGGTTATAGATCCAACAAATGTTGATATACCCTACACGTATAGAAACTTAATTTTAGTAATATGTATGTAAAACGTACGACCAAATAATAGTTAAAATGGAATGAGAGTATGGGGGTCAGACTCCACCGTGGATGCAAACGTACATGTTGCAATGCAAAAGAAAAGATAGATTCTTACACATAACCACCCTAGTTGCTAAAAATTGTAGGCCATTTGTAATTCAGAGGGATGTTTGGGATTATTAACTAAAACAGCTCATGTTATTAGAAATAATCAGATAACTATATAAGCATCTTTAACAAAACACAATGTAGGGATATGTTTCAATTTATTTCTATGACAAAATCATTATCATCAACTTCAAATTTACCTTGTGACCAATTAGGCTCAGATATTTAAAAAATGGTTTTGTAGGCAATTTACCTCGCGATGGCTGCAATTCTATCATTTTTGAAAATCATTGTGATGGCCACTTTAGATTTCCCTAAATGCAAGAGATAGTAAATGAACCCTTAATAGAGAATAACACACCAGTCATGCAAATTATTGCAATCTTGTGACTACACATTTTCTAAGTGCCTTCATGACTAAGCTTTTGAAGAACACACTTGCTATGTATCAAAAATTGTCACCTGGTAACGCGCATGACAAAATAAAATCAATAATGTCATAAGAAACGACAATATTAGTGACTGCCTGATTGGCATGTAGATGAGTATAGAAATCTCGTATAAAATATAAGTCAATATACAAATCAATAAGTGTAAAGATTAGTCAAGCTAAAATTCACTAATAGAAACCATACCTTTCGATATGCATAAACAATACCTTTCAATATGAAAATATTATAGAAGATACATAATTGTCAACACAGGACATTCATATCGAATCAAGGTTGATTTCCAAATCAATACAATACATTCATATCGAATCAAGGTTGATTTCCAAACTAAAATAAAAAATCATAATGAATAAAAAAATACCTCCATGATATAACCAGATTTATGTGTGTTTATTTGAATGTCGCATTACAAACGTTTAGTAGTACAATGATAAGATGTCTTTAAGAACAACCATATATCATCATGAATCATGTACCAGAAACGATTAGATACACAAAAAGATAAAAAAAAAACAAAAAATGAGAAAGTCCATTACATACCATATATTACTAGAAACCGCTTGGGGTGGTTCTATCATCTGCATAAAGAACAGCTTCTTTGATACTTTTTTAAAAAAATAACTACCGACACACAATCAAAGATAAAATAACATCATTAATGAACATTGAATGCAAGTTTAACTTTAAATCACCAGAAAAATCAAACATAAAAATCGTTTGAAATGCAAATCAAACACAATCATTCATTCCATAAAGAAGAAAAACAATCAAAATAACCAAAACAACGAATTAATTTTTTCTATTTTATAAAAGATACTTGGTGAACTTTGTTTGTAATCTTTATATTTCTTATTTTGGAACACCATTTGATTGTAATTAGGTTATCAGAATGAACAAATATTGAATTAACATTCTAAAAATCAAACAATCATACCCAAAATAATCGACTTAAACATGGTAGAGATAGAGGAAATATAGTTGATTTTAGGGAGTGAGTTATGTGAATTTATGAAGGCCGGTTTCAAATTTCAAATGGTTGTGTGAAGTCAAATGAATTCGTTTCTTTGTAAGGGAATAAAAAGAGAAATAACAATTTTTTTAATTTTGTATCACAACCGTTGGCTTGGTCCAGTGGTTGAGATGTTTATTTTCAAAATAAACAACCCGGGTTTGAATCTGCCAATGGGCAAAAAAAATTAAAAATTTCCGGATACTCATGCTTGGTAGCTGTCCATGTAGGCAATGAGATGGCATATAAACCATTAAAATTGTCCATTTAGCAATGAGGTGGCATATAAAACTTCATATTTAGTGACATGGCAATTAGTGACATGGACAGTTGGTGACATGGCTTTAATGACGTGTCGTAAATTGTCTTATATATAAGTAAAGATAGAATATTAATTCGACCAATACTAGGAAAAACCCCTTATGAAATACTTAGAGGTAGGAAACCTTCTTTATAATATTTTAAAGTATTTGGAAGCAAGTGCTTCATTTTGAATACTAAATAGTATCTAACCAAGTTTAACCCAAAGTCATACAAAGGTATTTTTCGAGGATATTATCAAAATAGTAAAGCTTATTGTCACACCCCGTCAGCGATGGAAACGCGGGAATGCGACATAATGATTTACATTGCACAAGATACAAGATCATACTATACATTTGTTTACAAAAGATTGTTCTCAAAAGTTTACAATTTCGCAACCTTGGAAAAATGTCAAGCAAGTATTCAAATAAACTCCCAACTTATCCTCGACTTTGGTCCCCAATAGTCCTTAGTTACCTTTGTTAATGATACACCAAAAAATGATACTCGAAAACGTCAACAATAATATTAGTGAGCTCGTAGGTTTTGACTCAAAACCCAGTCGTTGTGCCTATATTTTCAATTAGTTAGACATTTGACACCCAACCCGTATATAGACATTGAATGAAATGTGAATCACCCATGACTTAGCATCCCCGCTAATCATGTACCCAAACCTAGCATCCCCGCTAGTCTGATCATCAGCGCGTACCAACGCTCTTAGGGTCGCAACCCCGATTACATACCACAACTAAGGCCTACTAGCTGGAGCGATTAAGGTGAAGAACCACACAGAAAGATCACACAGTATAGCATACATAAGCACATAGATTGTCCCAAAAACGAAATCACGTTTTGCACAGTTTAGAAAAAGCAGTTTAAAATATATTTGAGTATCATTTTCCCCCATAGAAAAAGCAGTAAAAAGTAGGGCTACGAGAACTCACCTTAATAGCAACAGATAGCAACCGCACAAATCACAATAAGCAACACACAGATGATCTCAACGCAATGAATCAAATGATCTCTACTCAAGCACCAAACAAACTCTACAACGCACAACGGTAACCGGCCATGACCTAATCATAAATTTTACCTCGTAAATATTTGTATAAAGTTATCTTATTGTACAAGCGTTCATCCTTTACTCACACAAAATCCTTATCCATTTCACAAAATCCTTGTCCTTATTTCCAATTTCGTATCCTCATTACAAAACCTTTACCCTTGTTAGAACCTTTATCCAAAATTGTGGTTGTGTGGAGGTTACGCAAAACGACTCAATGCACTTGGCTAAGTGCGACATCAACACTGGATACTCAGAACATAGCCAACAACGAAAACGAAACAACTAACCAAATGGTCCAAGAAGATCTGACGAGAAAAACGCGAGAATTCAAGGATTGAAATGTACGAATAAGCATCTCGAAGTCGATACGATACGTATAAGTATATATAACATAGCCAATAATGAAAACGAAACAAATGACCAAATGGTCTAAGAAAATCTGACGAGAAATACGCGAGAATTCAAAGATCGAAGTAAACGAATAAGCATCTCGAAGTCGATACGATACATATATGAACGTATATATATATATTTATTTATTATATATATAATACAAATACTTTGAAAAAATTAGAATAAAATAATATTTTATTACTATTTCATCTTTTCATCGGGCTAGACGAGATAAGTATAAAGAAAATCCTATCGTTTTATTATATTCATGATTAAATCGTTTAATCTCAACGTTCATTGTTTACAAAAGTTATCTTTTTGTCTTTTAGTTGGTTCGACACAAGTATTTATTTCAAAACATTTTCTAAGTGTAATATTTTCCCTCCTCAGGCCCAAAAGCCCAAAAGTTAGCCCATTACCTCTTATTTAGTCTAACTTGCCATTTTAAATCGAATTTGAGTCCAAGAGTCCATTTATTAGACATTGGGCCTTATGGCCCATTAAAGTTTTAAAATTTAGCCTGATTGTTAAAACAAGTCCATTAACCTTTTATTTTCTATTGGGCCTCGCGGCCCATTAAAGTTTTAAGTTTAGCCCGATATCAAAATGAAGTCCGATTACAAGTTTAAATACAATGGGCCTTAATCCCAATTAGCCGAATCAAATAGGCCGGAGCCTCATGAATCGTGGGCCCAAAACATAAGCCGAAACAAATTAAAATCAATAGCCCAATATATAAACCGAAACCCATTAACCATAAGCCCATCATATAAGCCGAAACCTAATAAACATAAGCCCAATATATATGTCGAAACCCATTAAGCCATAAGCCCATTATATATGCCGAAACCCAATAAGCTACTAGCCCAAATATAAACCGAAAATAATAAGCTATAAGCTCGCATATATAAGCCGAACAAAATAAGTTATAAGCTCGAACAAATAAGCTATAAGCCGAAATAAATGGGCCAAGCCCCTTTTCCCTTGTTGGGTCGAGTACAACCGAGCCCAAAACCACACCATGGTTAGGCCGAGCCCAACAAACATAACCCAAATCTAAATAAGCTCTTTCACTAGCTTACTTTTAAGCAAAATTTCAAAATAAGCTCCAAATAATCATTAGACTTCAAAATAAATTCACCACCACAACCAAAATCTAAAAATGACCATTCCTTGTTTTCTTTCTTTTTGTTTTCGACGCATACAAACACACCCTTTTACCATTCATTTTGTTTTTAAAACTTGATTTCACAATGATCAACTTGTACAACTAGTGTTAAGACACTATGAGAACCATAAAAGAACAACTTAAAACAAAATTTAGAAAAACTTACAATTTTGATGTTTTTGATTTGGTTTTGACGGGAATAAATAAACCCAAATCGTTCTTATACAACCCAAAACTATCTAGCTCTAACCCACTATTGATTATTAACCCATGTTCTTGTTAAATCTTCAAAAATTTATGCTTCTTGGTCTTTGTGTGTGCTCGTCTAGAGATTAAGAAAGAGATATACCAATTTTTTTGATTTGGAAAAACATGCAAAGTGTGTGTTTCTAATGGTGCTAAAACCCTTATGTACTACCATAGGACATGGTGTAGCTAAAAACTTTCCATGGTGTCCCCTTGTTTGTCCCATACCCGACCCAAAATTCCTAGGGGCTCGGGGTGTCTCGTTTTTGTGCCGGGTTCTCTAAAAACTCAATACTCGCTAAGTAAAAATATTACCCGGGTTTAGTTAGTAATTTTGTTGTGTTTAAAATCATTTTTCCAATAATCTAGAGTATTTACTTGACACCCCTTTTAAATTTAAATCTCCTAAATTCATTTAAAACGTTACCGGTCGCGTCAGGACCAAAAACACGAATTTTCGTTTAAAGTCAACCGAACCTTTACCATCATTTTCAAAAGCGTTCCAACATTCAAAATTTAACTTGACACTTTCGATTTGCCCAAGGTTTTCACTTTAGCGTCCGTTATAGTCTTTTACCGAATTTCATGAAAACGCCTATTTTCTGATAACTTTCAATTCATACCTCAACGATTCACGTTTTATCCAACGTTTCACCAACTTATAAAATATTTCATTAAATAATTTTATTTCAATCCACCCAAAACTTATAAAACTCATTTTCAAATTTACCGTCGTGCCGGTACGCGGGATAACTTCCCAGAAAGCACCGAAAGACTTCATAACCATTCTAAAACGGAAATATGAATCTAAAATGATTCTTTTACGATACTTATGACTCTCCTAAAATCGGGTTAAACCGTAACTGTTTTTACGCAAAATAGGCAACCGAAGTTAATTTCATAGCTTTCTCCAAGAAAACTGAAAGATTCCGATATAAAAATCATAATATTTTATAATACTTAACCCAGGAAAAGTTACCGGTTATCACAATAACCCTAAAAAGGGTTGAATTCCTCCCCCACCTCTCATCATAACTGGTCAAAGTTAGGGGTTGACAAACCCTAAGTCGACGATCAACTATTAGTTGATTACCCGTTTTCATGCTAGCCTAACTTGCATAGGTTCGTAGCCCTAGTTCTACCACACAGCACTGGTGGATACCTGACGCCACCTAAAGCAATGGATCGTCCCATATAAACGTAATGGGTCGATCGACTAAAGACAAGAAGAAAGAAGAAGGCGATCACGTGCATGTTTAGGTTTAGGTTATATCACTGATTAGGAGATCTTGATAAATTAGGGTTTTACTTACACAGGCTTTACTTATTTATTTTTCGATGTGCATGTTTTATAATCTATCCGAGTGACCTCCAAAACCGTTAAGTGGTATTAGAGCCACCCTAATCATATGTAATCTAACTAAGGTTATTTTTTTTTGTCATAAAATTAAAATCTTGATTTTGTTTATGTTGATGTTTGGTTAAGTTATGCGATTTAGGTTTTTTATGGTTTTTTTTATTTGAATGGCAACTAGGGTTTAATTACCCTTGTAATTAATTATGGATTTGTTTTATCAATGATTGGAAAACTTAGTAGTAACAAGCTTTCAGGGTGCCGAGCTAGGGTTAGGTTAATACTGCAATTTTCTCCCGCGATAAAAATGTACAAATCCTTAATTAATGTTGTCATAATTACAAAAACAGGTTTCTTGTAATCAGTTAGGGTTTAATATTTTGACCACATGAATTCAAAACACTAGGATTTTCTAAACCCTAAAGTTGTCGACATTCATGAGGATACGAGGGTATCCGGGATCAAACGAGAAAACCCTAATTATTAAGGACAGTATTACAAGAACTAGGGTTCAATGGCGGAACTTGACCATTTGTTTTGGGGGGCCAAATTTTTTAGGACATACCGAAATAAAAAGATGGACAATAACTTTGAGACCGAAGAAGTAATATTTACAGTAGTTGTCACATCTTTTTGGGGGGGGAGGGACCCTCCCTGCCCCTTAAAAGGTCAGCCATTGCTAGGGTTAACCTTCAAGGTTTACCTGAAACCTTAAGTGGATCGATTTTTATGAATCATATCTAGATAGGATTATAAAAATAGACGACATGAATCTTTTTTTTGGGTAAAGGGTTTCCTCGGTAAATTTTATTACGCCAAAAAACATTTAAGTACAAAGGATGAGGGTGAGTCCCACATCTCCGCCCATTACATACGCAAAGCTACTTCCTTAAAGGAAGGTACACAAAGAGATTCGACAACATACGAAGCATTAGAACTATTTCTTCCTACGACCTCGAACTCTTATATCCAAGTTATCACATATATCTTGAAGCTTGTCAGGAAGATCCTGACCTTCATACATATCATCATCATATGGGTCTTCATCATAGTCACCATTCCCATAAGAATCCATCCATTGTTCCAGTAAACTTTTAGTTCCAAATCCAACCGGTTCTGTATCCATAGAACGAGCCATATCATTATCAACTGAACAAACCTCATCCTCACTATCATGATCTTCCGGATAATTAACCTTTTTCAGAGGTTTACTATCATCATCAATAAGAGTACCTTTCCCTTCAATAATTAGTTTTTCTAAATTCCTAATTTTATCAACAATAGGAGTAGTACTAATATTACTCGTTTCAACATTCCAGAACAAGGTTCCACTAGAAGTGGCCCCGTTACTAGCCAAATTTGAAGTCCCCCCAATGGTACCCAACTCCTCATCATTAATAACCGAGTTAAGCACATCAAAAGGGTTTGAATTATTAACCTCTTTAGTAGGCTCCACACCTTTTTAGCAACAAGCCTATATTCTTTAGTTGGTTTGAATCCCACCTTAAAACTAACTGGTACACCTCTAGGGCCCGACTAGGTTTCTTTAAGTTCTTTGGCACACCCAAGCCTGGATTCTTGGGACATTCCTCATGGATATGACCAAATACCTTACAACACGAACACCTAGGGGGTTTCTACAAATATTCAACACAAACTTTGCACGTATAAAACCCTTCCCTAGTAAGTTTTGGCATAGCCACCACAATGGTATCTTTTAACTCCACATCAGCCCTAATTTTAATCAATGCTCTAGCATAGCTTGACCTATCTCATGATTGAATGCACCTGTCAGACGTATACGAGTCAAGCATCAACGGAGTATCGATATGCGTGGGAATGGCACTCAGACCATCCTCAGTAAATGCAGTTACAGGGACCCATAGAGTTTAACCCAAACTAGAACATTAACAACATATTCTTTCATTAAGTTCACATCCGGATTCCATTTTCTAAGAACAAGTGGTTATTTTCAATAAACCACGGACCATAAGAGTAAGTGGATTATTTTAAATAAACCACGGACCATTTTTAAGAATTAAATTCAAGCCATCCATAGAACTAAATTGAAAGAAAAATAACCCGGTAGACGAGCTAAACATAGATTTAGCAAGACCATATTTACCCCAAGTATTCCTAACATAGTTAGCAACAACTGGGCAAGCCACCTTCATTCCCAAGAAGAAACCATAAGCCAAATTAACATACCTTTCAATAACTGCATGGATAGACTCCACTAGGACGGCCACGCCAGCCCCGTTTCTAGCTAGTGTAACTAACATGCGGAAGCTCAAACCTTTACGCTTCAGTCCACCCTGCAATAGTGAAGCAAACGACACGTCTGGCCCCGATTTACTAGCAGTTGGACCAGTAAATGACTGTCCTACATTCTCCTCTTGCGTATTCCAAAAAGCAACGTTAACAGATGGTACGACACCATCCTTGACTGCCTCTACGTTCGACACATTCGAATTCTTCTCCTTAACACCTCTTTCCCCTAATACCTTTTTGGCTAAAGAAACCATGCTTCATACCCACAGACAGGACCCCACTTCTATGAACAACAAACAACCAGCACCAATTACCAACTTTTTGTCCAAAACCAAGAACGATATGAATGGTTCCAAAAGCCAAAAGTATAGCAGCAGCAGATCACAATTGGACACACACGAATAAACCTTAATCAGAAAACTAAGGTTTGCTGTAATAATAAGGATTCGTAGCACATGCAAAGTGATAACAACGATTTAATGCAGTTTAAAACGCAAAGCATAAGAACCGAAACCCTAAATATGTGATTACAAAGAAACCCTAAAATTTGAAACCCTAACAACTAAAGTGATTCAATATCCAAATAAAAAGAGTGTTAAAGCAGCTAAAATTAAAAGATTAGAGAGCAGAAACACAATCGTTATGTGGAGTTAAGATCAGATTTGAAGCAGCGATCGAAATTGAAAAGGTTGGAGTGGAAATCGCCGAAGGGTTTCGTTAGACGACATGAATCTTGGTGACCAAGCAGGTGGTTTTCATAAACTGATGAAAGACTCAGTTTTACCTAATTTAGAATCCGAAAGATTTCTAATTATGAAAAGTAGCGTTTAAACATAACCAGCGATTTTATGAAACAAATTATTTATTTACAACTCCATAATAAAACTCTTCTAAAAATTAAAAAAGGTGACTTAGGGTTTCTTGCTATGTCACACCCCTAAAATATCACAGCGGATTGGTAATTAGGGGTGCATGACTTCATAGCACATGAACACAAGATATAAAGAACGACCTTTATATGAGTCGTTAAAAAGGTGATCATTTGATACATTTAATATAACCGAGTTTTCAACCAAGCACAATCAATAGTTTCAATACAAAATGATAAATAGTTTGAATGACATACAAATGATCATAATTATGCAGGAAAAGACTTCGTAGACGCGACTCCATCAAGCAAGGCATGCAATTCACGAACCCGAGAAATACATGCTTAAAACGTCAAGAATGATGTTGGTGAGTTCATAGGTTTAAGTAAATATAAGTGTGGACCACAAGATTTCCAAGTGTATGACTATTGTAACACATACAATATCACATAAAAAGTAGTTATTACGATTGAACTAAGCTCATGACATCGAAACTAGGACTAATGTTTCATGTTGTTACAAGTAGTTGCCCAGTAGGTGTCTAACCCAAGACCACCTAGAGTTTCGCGAATAGTATACATCCGTTTGACCAATACCCTTGGTCAAGTAAGCGCTACTTACCCAGACGGGGGTGTCAACCCTAATAGATTTATTTACAATAATCATGCTTACACAAAGTAATTAACTGTTCATAATAATAGGTGTAACTGGGTTAATGGTACTTAGGCTAATTGATAACACCTAAATTATACATGTTTTTAGCGGCGTTATTTATATATATTTTATCATTTCTCGTGAACTTTCGATACTTAATAACATAAATTATGTGCAGGTTCACTTGACGTCATACCGAGCTCAAAAGAAATAAAGTTCAAGTGTTTTCGATCATTGGAAAGTAAGATGGAAGTAAAGAAAAGACTCAAGGCTGAAAAAGACTCAAGTACGCCGCACTTACCCTAAGTGCGCCGCACTTCCAAACGAATTCAAGAATTAAAGTCATATAAATGAAGACGCATTTAATCACCAAGTACGCCGTACAAATAACTTTGTGCGCCGCACTTCCTATCATAACTATGAAGAAAAAATAAATGGAATTAAATACCCCTCGCATTTACACCTCAAGTACACCGCATAATTTATCTTGTGCGCCGCACTTTTACCCCAAACTCAGCCTATAAATTGAGACGAATTTCACATACATTTCATCATCTCCAACTTAAATATCTCTAATATCACAATCATCTCTTCATCATCATACTCATAAACACCATAACCCCTTGACGATTAAAGATCAAACCACGAAGAACGAAGAAGAATATCATAGATTTATAAGAATAAAATGTTGTACTTCGATTCTATACTTGTTACGTGGAGAATTTTGATCCATATTCTTACCCGGTCATAGTATGTTTCTTGTTTATTAATTTAATCTTGTTATGAACTTCATAGCCATGAGAAGCTAAATCTCTCATGACTACTCGGTGAAACTAATATAATGAATAAGCATTTTGTATAATTACGATCTTGTTAATCTTAAGCTTATGTTATAATCCTATCGTGTCTTATCTTATCAAGTTTGATTATCAATTTTGATTAAATACTCACACTGGCACAGGTCGAAAGACCCGTTGTGATCTATATATTTTTAAAGATTTGTCTATGATCTTTATCGTCTGTGACGAGAAATCCACTTACGTTATTTGATAAACAAAATAGATTTGATATAATAGTAACTGGATTATTTGAGTGACACGTTTAACCGAGTTAACTAAATATAAGTCTTAAGTTAAATAATTTAATTTGTGAAAACGTTTTCTGACGAGAAAATACTTTTTATAAATTAAAGTCCTAAGTCTAAGATTGTAACTATCACCATTGCTTATAAGTTATATGAAATTATCTGATTAGTCATCTTTATCATTATTGAATCCATTTCAGTTTACTTTAAGTCTGTTAACGTTTATTTTTATTCTGATTATTCAAGCACTACACAAATCCATGTGGACGACCTGGTCTTACCCAAAAAGATTATACTACATACAAGAGATATACTTTTACCCGTGTGTTTCCATCTAATAACCGGTAATCTCAGTCTTATAAATTTAAAGCTTTCAAAATGCATCAAAAGTTTTTCGCGTCGCTGCCGGGGCTTTCAAAGCTATTCTGTAATCAAACCCTTAAAAATAATTTTTAACATTCACTCTTTTCAAAAATCGTCGTACAGTTTTCATGCAAACCGACCCAAACAAATTCTCCTTTGGATGCATACACATGCTTCCAAATCTAAACTTGTTGAACCATTACCAGAACCTGAACGTACTCTAAATCGAAGGCTTCGTCGACGAAATAGAAGAGTTCCATACGAACAAAGAAACAATCCACCTCAACACCCAAGAATTGTCTATCCGCCAATTCTCAACATTAATTACTTTCATCACTTCCTTGATATTCTTCGAAATCTCAATCCCATGGATGGCGAACCCATGTGGGCTGCCGACCGTGTTGTCGCTCCGACTCCCGGTTCCGCAATCACCATTCTTAAAACCGCAAACAAATTTGCTATTAAAGGTAATCACATGACTCTCATCAAAGGAAACCAATTCGACGGTAGAACCAAAACTGATCCACACAAACACATTCATGAATTCTTTAGAATATGTGATATGTTTAAATATAGAGACACCAAGAATGAAGTTGTTCGCCAGATGATGTTTCCCCTATCACTAACTGGAGAAGCAAAAACATGGTTGGACGAACTCAACGTAGGATGAACTTCGAACCGCTTTCATTAGCCGATTCTTTCCCCCCAGCTCTTTTTGACCGACTCCTCAGAGAAATCCAAGCCTTTTCTCAACATGAAAATGAATCTCTAACCTATGCTTGGCTTCGTATGAAGGAAATGCTTAGAAATTTCCGAGGTCATAATCTATCCAAAGGCAATACCATCAAAATCTTTTACCATGGTCTCAACGAAATAACCCAAGAAGTTCTAAATGCCGCAGCTGGTGGTATTTTCCAATATTAAACTCCGAATCAAGCTTATCAAGACAAAGTCTTACTCAAGCTCGACTAGGCTAAAAACAAAAAAAACTACATCATTTCTTAAGAAAAATGTTGCTTTCGCAGCTGAAGGTAGCAGTAATTCCGACACTAACAAAATTATGGCCCGAATAGATGCCATGACCATGAAAATGGATGCTCAGTATAAAGATTTTCAATCTCGTTGCAAACCTTCCGTCGTACTCGTTTTTACAATGATTAGCGCGACCGTGATTCAAACCATGATAAGTGGCGTTCAAGCGGAAGAAATGATTACAATCGAGACAACTATCAATCTCACTCTGATGATAAACCTGATCTTCAAAAACAACTAAGTGATTTCATAAAAGCTCAACACTCTACCAACTCTTTTGTCAAAGATACTTTCATGGATATAAAAAAGAAACTAGAAACAACAACCAAAAATCATCAAGCATTAATCTAAAATCTCGAAGCTAAATTTGACAGATTTGCTGACAAGCAATCTGCTCGACCTTCTGGATCTCTTCCTAGTAACACTTAACCTAAAACCAAAAGGTAGTTCATCAAAACCTTACTAACCACCGCAAGCTTAAAATGAACATGTAAATGTCGTATTTACACGAAGTGAAATATCCTACCAGATAACCCAAACGATCAACACAACAATTCTGAAACTCCTATCAAGTTTGATAGCGATGATGAAGATGAAGAACCTACACCCTAACCTAAACCTAAAACACCAAAACCAGTCAATGAAACACTGATACCCAAACCTTACAAACTAAAAATTCCATATCCTCAACGCCTCAGAAAAGAAAAAATGGAATCTCAATACGAAAAATTCCTTGACATGATTCGAGGCTTTCGAATCAACATACCTCTTATTGATGTTAAAGAGGAATGCCCAACTATGGTAAATTTCTCAAAGAACTCGTAAATAAAAAGACTAAATAGAACAAATTTCAGCCGCTTTCCTAAGCGATAAAAGTTCCGCGATACTTCAAAACAAAGTTCCACCAAAACTTGGAGACCCCAAAAGTTTTCTTATTCCATGTAACTTCAACAAAGCTTTCTCATGTAATGCTTTAGTCAACCTTGGTGCTAGCATTAATCTAATGCCTTATTCCTTATATGCGAAATTATCTCTTGAAACTCTAAAACCTACTAAATAGAGCATAAGATTAGCCGACAGATCATTCCAATATCCTGTTGGAATAGCTGAAAATATGCTCGTTGAAGTTGGTAATATCATCTTTCTTGCCGATTTAATTATTCTTGAAATAGAAGAAGACTGTAAAGTTCCCCTTATCTTAGGAAGACCTTTTCTTTACACTACTGATGCAGTAATTCGAGTTAAACAAAAGAAACTCAATCTTGGAGTTAGAACTGAACGAATGATCTTTCACATTGATTTTGCTCTGAAACATTCATACTTAAATGATGATACATGTTTCTGTATTGATGTCATCGATGAAATCTTAGAAGAAGACTTCGATGCTCTTCTCGATGAAGGTAGTGAAATCCTCCATTCCATCGAAGGAACCATCCTTGAAGAAAAACTCTTTGCTGAATTCGATGAATTCATGGCAATGACTGCTGATGAAAATTCTGAATCCAAATCCGACACCGAAGAACCACCATTTGATAAAAATCACCTTTAACACCGATTACAAAATCAAAACATCTCTTGAAGAACCTCGTACAGATCTTGAACTCAAACCTCTTCATGATAACTTGGAATATGTATTCTTAAAAGAACCCTCTTTTTTTCCTGTTATCATATCATCTCAGCTTTCTGAAGAAAACAAAAACAAATTGGTATCCATTCTTAAAAGACACAAACAAGCCTTTGCTTGGAAAACAACAGACATTCTTGGAATATGCCCATCTTTTTGTAAACATAAAATTCAACTCATGGAAGACAAAAAACCAGTTGTTCAAAAACAAAGAAGATTAAATCCAAACATGCAAGAAGTTGTGAAAAAAGAAATAGTTAAACAGCTCGATACAATTATCATTTATCCAATCACCGATAGCCCTTGGGTAAGTCTCATTCACTGTGTACCAAAGAAAGGTGGTATCACAGTTGTTACTAACGAAAGAAATGAACTTGTTCGAACAAGAACTGTTACAGGTTGGAGAGTATGTATCAACTATCGCAAACTAAATGAAGCAACCACGAAGGACCATTTCCCTTTGCCATTCATGGACCAAATGTTAGAAAGACTCGTAGGAAATAAATACTTATGTTTCCTCAATGGTTTTTTCGGATATTTTCAAATACCAATCGATCCTATGGACCAAGAAAAAATAGCGTTCACATGTCCTTTTGGTACATACACTTATAGAAGAATGCTTTTCGGTTTATGTAATGCTCCAGCTACTTTCCAAAGGTGTATTCTAGTTATATTTCATGACATGATCAAAGAATCAGTCAAAGTATTCATGGACGATTTCTCCGTCTTTGGAAGCTCTTTTGATCACTGCCTGAACAATCTCGATAAAATGCTTCAACATTGCAAAGATGCACATCTTGTCCTAAACTGGGAAAATTGTCACTTCATGGTAAAAGAAGGAATTATGCTTGGACACAAGGTATCCGAAGCAAGCCTCGAAGTAGACAAAGCAAAAAATCGAAGTAATCTCCAAACTTCCACCCCATGTATTAGAAGCTTTCTAAGACATGTTGGTTTCTACAGAAGATTCATTCAAGATTTCTCAAAAATCGCCCATCCTCTCACCAAGTTGCTCGAAAAAGATACTCTATTTGAATTTGATAATGAATGTCACACCGCATTCAAGATATTAAAAGAAAAGCGCACATGTGCTCCTGTAATAGTAAGCCCAAACTGGAACCTTCTGTTTGAACTCATGTGTGATGCAAGCGATTTTGCAGTTGGAGCAATCTTAGGTTAAAAAGATGGTAAAAAATTTCACCCGATATACTTTGCAAGCAAAACTCTCAATGCAGCTCAGCAGAACTATACAATCACTGAAAAATAACTTATGGCTGTAGTCTTTGCTTTTGACAAATTTTGATCCTATCTCGTGTTATCAAAGACTATTGTGCACACTGATCACTCAGCTTTTAGGCACCTATTTAAGAAACAAGATGCTAAACCACGCCTTATTCATTGGATCCTACTCTTATAAGAATTTATATTGAAATTAAAGATAGAAAAGGTACAGAAAATGTTGCCGTCACTCACTTATCTCGGATTAAAAATGATGAAACAAGTGATGACAGTAAAGTCGATGACAATTTTCCTGGAGAAACTCTCATGGAGATAAACACTCAAGATGACCCATGGTTTGCAGACTTTGCAAACTACTTAGTAAGTAATATCATTCCTAAAGGAATGACGTACAACAAATGAACAAATTTTTCTCTGACCTCAAACACTACTTCTATGAGGAACCCTAACCTTCAAAGTATGTTCTGACGGCATGATCAGACGTTGTATCTCTGGACTAGAAACCCGAACCATTTTAGATCAATGTCACTACGGACCCACCAGTAGACATTATGGACCGAATACAACTACAAAAAAAGTATTAGACTTAGGTTTCTACTTGTCAACCATCATGAAAGAAGCTCATACTCAAGTTCGCCTTTGCGAAGCATGTCAAAAGACAGTAAATATTTCAAAACGTGATGAGATGCCCTTAAATAACATTCAAGTATGCGAATCTGTTGACATATGGAGTATCGATTTCATGGGACCCTTCCTGAAATCATACAAATTCAAATACATCTTAGTCGTTGTCGACTATGTTTCTAAATGGGCCGAAGCACAAGCTCTACCAACAAACGATGCAAGAGTTGTTATTAATTTTCGAAAGAAACTATTCTGCCATTTTAGAATGCTCAAAGCTCTCATAAGTGACCGAGGAACTCATCTATGCGACAAGATAATAGAAAAAACTATGAAAATATATGGAGTTAACCACTGATTCTCTACATCATACCACCCTCAAACAAGTGGTCAAGTTGAAAACACGAACAGAGCTCTTAAAAGAATTCTTGAGAAAACTGTTAAAGATAATCCCGCTATCTGGTCAAGAAAACTTGATGATGCTCTATGGGCTTTTCGTACTGCTTACAAAACACCAACCGGAACAACACCGTACAAACTCATATATGGAAAGAACTGCCATTTTACATTTGAAATTGAACACCGTGCATACTAGGCCCTAAAGAACTGTAACCCAGATCTCATCGCTGCTGGTGAGAAGCGAATGTTTCAATTGTACGAGTTAGATGAACTCTGACATCAAGCTTATGAAAACTCTCGTCTATACAAGGCAATAACCAAAGTTTGGTATGACAGGAAACTCAAAATGAGAAACGAATTCAAACACGGAAACAAAGTGTTGCTCTTTCATTTAAAATATAAATTCAAACAACCTAAACTCAGATCTCGCTAGCTAGGACCATACGTAGTGAAACATCAATATCCATCGGATATGTTGAACTATATGGAAAAGATGGAAAAACATTTATTGTTAACGGCCATCGACTCAAGCTATATCATAAAGAAGAAGATTATAATGACCAAAGGGAAGCAGTCACTACCTTCTTTCCTAAAGAATGAACTCCAGAAGCAGGAGTCTAGCTAACGACTCTCTTAAAAATTAAGCGCTTCTCGGGAGGCAACCCGTGCTTCACTTAAGTATGGAGGAGTCCTTCCTCCATTCATATCCTTTATCTTTCTCTAAAAAACCCAAAAATATTTTCTTTTTGTGTGCTTTTGTGTGTTTACTTTTATGCAGGTATTATAGCTCAAATTTGGAAAATTATAAAGTATGCTCAAGGATATCTCGTTCACAAAGCTGCATTTCTATATGCCTTGGGAAGTACTGTTTTCTCTTAATTTTCTAGTTATCAGTTATCACATTGAGGGCATTGTTCAACTTAAGTGTGGAGGGAAGCCAAATACGAAAAATTAACCATATTCCTCCATGTTTGCCCTACCAAAATTTTTTTCTCAACTGATATTTTCTGAACATCTTTTAAAATATATGCTTTCAAAATAAAAATGCTCTTAATAAGGCAAATCCAACCAGATTGACACCATAACTAGCACAAAACCAGTCCACTAGATTATGAGAATTTTAAGCCTTAAAAATATTCCGGTACCCACCTTTGGTACCTAAGATAATTGATACCTTTAGCTTGTTCGAGTTAAGGTTTGAATGCAATTGCAAGTGTCTCATCGTCGTTACGACTGTGTATTTGTAATTTGTTGCTTTTCCTGGAGCAATGGTATTGGTTGAAAATTATATTTGAGTGAGCCAGTAATTTAGAAGCTCTAGAACTTATGCTTGATCATCATTTACTAGACCGAAGCAAGATTAATTCATAAGAAAAATCGTATGTTATGAGGAGAAATAAATCCCGAAAGTTCCTGCAGCACTCTCTTTTAGTCCTAATTGCTGAAGTACAAAAGATTGAAGAAAATTGCTCAAAATGAAGTTCCGTGCCAAGCCTTAGTTATCAATAAAAAAAAGAGAGAAGAAATAAAAGTTCAAAGTTTCAAGGCTTAAGTTTCGAGCCAAAAGAATAAGTATATGCTATTCACCCTCATCAGTATCAAGTTCCACCCCTTCGATCATGTTTATGTGTCAAGTACAAGCCTATGGTAGCTGTCTAAATTATGTTTGCGCATCTGAATGTCTTCATAACTATAAACCTTATCTGAGTGGCTCGAGTGAATTAAAAATCAAACACATTCCCTTATGAGGTGCTATGTTATGTGTCTATGCCTGAAAAGTTATATAAACCTGTAAACACTTGTTAAAAAAATTCAAATTTTCTCCATGTCACGATAAATGATCTTGTCGCTTTATATTACTTAAGGACAAGCAACAACTAAGTGTGGAGGGATTTGATAACGCCTAAATTATACATGTTTTTAGCGGCATTATTTATATATATTTTATCATTTCTCGTGAACTTTTAATACTTAATAGCATAAATTATGTGCAGGTTCACTTGAAGTCATCCCGAGCTCAAAAGAAATAATGTTCAAGTGTTTTCGATCATTTGAAAGCAAGACATAAGTAAAGAAAAGACTCAAGGCTGAAAAAGGCCCAAGTACGCCGCACTTACCCTAAGTGCACCGCACTTCCAAACGAATTCAAGAATTAATTTCAATTAAATGAAGACGCATTTAATCACTAAGTACGCCGCACAAATAACTTTGTGCGCCGCACTTCCTATCATAACTATGATGAAAAAATAAATACCCCTCGCATTTACACCTCAAGTACGCTGCACAATTTATCTTGTGCGCCGCACTTTTACCCCAAAATTAGCCTATAAATTGAGACGAATTTCACACATATTTCATCATCTCCAAATCAAATATCACTCATATCACAATCATCTCTTCATCATAATACTCATAAACACCATAACCCCTTGACGATTGAAGATCAAACTACGAAGAACGAAGAAGAATATCATAGATTTATAAGAATAAAATGTTGTACTTCGATTCTATACTTGTTATGGGGAGAATTTTGATCCATATTCTTACCCGGACATAGTATGTTTCTTGTTTATCAATTTAATCTTGTTATGAACTTCATAGCCATGAGAGGCTAAATCTCTCATGACTACTAGGTGAAAATAATATAATGAATAAGCGTTTGGTATAATTATGATCTTGTTAATCTTAAGCTTATGTTATAATCCTATCGTGTCTTATCTTATCAACTTTGATTATCAATTTTGATTATATACTCACACCGGTATAGGTCGAAAGACTCGTTGTGATCTATATAATTTTGAGTGACACACTTAATCGAGTTAACTAAATATAAGTCTTAAGTTAAACAAGTTAATTTGTGAAAACGTTTTCTAACGAAAAAAATACTTTTTATAAATTAAAGTCCTAAGTCTAAGATCGTAACTATCACCATTGCTTATAAGTTATATGAAATTATCCGAGTAGTCATCTTTATCGTTATTGAATCCAGTTCAGTTTACTTTATTTCTGTTAACGTTTATTTTTATTCTGATTATTCGAGCACTATACAAATCCCTGTAGCCGACCTGGTCTTACCCAAAAAGATTGTACTACATATGAGGGTTATACTTTTACTTGTGTGTTTCCATCTAATAACCGGTAATCTTAGTCTTATATTAAATAATAAGATCTTGATTGATGACAAGTTTGTGTAAATGAAGGTGTAATAGTGTGTGTTTAGAGAGAGGATTTCTTAACTTGCCTTTTGATTAAAATGAAATTGTTACATCTAACCATGGAATAAATACCTATTTATACCCCTTGGTTAAATATCTTTATTAAACTTTCCTAACTTAACATATTTAGTCCCTACACTTTATAACAGTGCTACAAGTAGATTATTTCTTTATTTCTAACATTCTCCCCCTAAATGATCTACTTGGGAACTATTCTTATTATGTTTTTGATGACGACTTCTTCCTTCTGCTTTGAACACTTTATTCTGAAGTAGTTTGTCATTTTCTTTTTCTTTGAAGCTCGAAAACACTGAGAATTCTATATGAAAGTTGAGGACGACCTTGTAGCAAATCTTTCCTGATATAATTTTCTTCCCTTATATAATAGGATAGATCTCTTTATCTCTGAAGGTATCAACTCCACTCTCAAACTCAAATCAGCATTCTCAAAAGCTAACTTGATCTTTTTTGAGCAACTTGAATCTAAAAAAAATCTTGTATGAAATCTTTATCTTCGAACTTGATCTTGAATGTAGATTTCAATCACATAATGTTGCTAACGAAATATCTTGAAACATAATGATATTGATTAAGCATTTCTCACTTGACTTTTCACATGAATCTTCATACTCTTTAAGCTCCCCCTCAATCACATATCCATCTCTTGAATACTGAAGTGGTAAACTTTGATTGTCTAAAGACAATGTTGATATTCTTGAGAAGTAATTTCATGCAAATGTCGAACCGGCTATCTCGATCGATCTTTGAAGTTAATGAAACACTACAGCTTATTCAAAACACTTAATGAAGTAAACTTAATCTTGAATACGAATCTTATCTTCTTAATCAAACTACTTTTACCACATAACAATTTCCTAGATTCAATTTCTTTGCTAGTATCTTGATTTGTCTCATATATTCTTGCTTATATCTTCTCCCCTTTCATATACTTGAATTGACCTTACATTTTCTCCCCAAATATACTAATATCTTATCTCTCTCATATTAGGCCAATACTAAGCTTATATTTTCTCTCCCTCATGATGATTATGATCCATCATGAGCATCATGACCATATAAGCTTCCAAATAAGCTCCGGGTGAAAAATATCCTTTGAAGTCCATGAAATTGAAATCAAAATCTTTTCTTCTCTTTAAGAATCAAACATTCTCCCCTTTATAAACAAACATACTCCCCTAAAATAACCATAAGCTTCCTCAAACCAACAAACTTGATTTCTATCATTCCTATGAAGGTTAAAAGGTAACTTTTGATGTTATAATAATCATTGAAGTAGTCATGCTTGTGAAAGGTAGAAATGTTGTTGTATGTTGTAGAAGATGAAATGGAAAATTATCAGAGTAAGAACCATCTTTCACATTAACCATGAAGTTCATACATCACAAGATCATGCTTTAAAAAAATCCCCGATGAAATATTTGAAAAATATGATAAAATCAATATCTCAATGATAAGGATGCGGAAATATGATCATAAAATCCAAATAAGCATTGATCTCGTGAACTTAATGTTGTTTTACCCTAAGAAACAAATAACCACTAGATCACATAGTTTACTAGTTAACACTTATTTAAATCATTAAGCAATTATTTTCAAATAGTGACCTACGTTCAGTGTTGGCATGAAGTTAGCACCGGTAGGATTTCTATTCAATCATTGTGAATACTATTTTATAGTATCACTCCAGAATGTTTCGGCAATGTCACATAGACATACAATGTCACAAAGACATATATCATTGTACCTTTTGTATCATTGATGTTTAATACAAACGTACTTTTGTGTCCTAAAGATATTTCATTGAATATTAAATTGGATCTAGACTCTTGTGCACTTTTTGTAAGCAAGGACTGGAGCAGAATGTCCTTTATTCAATACCAACATTCTCAGAATAAGAAGTCGATAGATTATGCGTTTAATCTCCGTGAGAATGAAACAAATACTTTTTGAGAAGTACTTGAGTGGCTAGGAGGGGTTGTGCATTTGCATCACTGGGTCCATGATGTCTACTTCAATACCAGAAATCAACGAATGAAATCCGATAGATTATGAGTTGACCCGGTTTCTATCCTAGTGTAGGAGAAACACCCTTTATCTTTTCTTATAAGCCTCTCACTTTTCAACTGCAACCTTTTCATTGCTTAACATTCGATCCTTCTTCATCATATTCTTGTCACTTTTGACATCTTTATCATTTTTCATTCATTCTTTTTCATTCAAAGCTTTATCACTTAAGTCCTTTTAGCATTCGAAACATGTTGATTTACACCTCAAACTCTATCACCTAGACCTAACTTTCCTAAATTGGAAGGAAGACTCCGGGGTAGATCAATTCCAGTTTTAGAAGATCATAGGAGTATTTTGGGAGTAACTAAATTACACCGTGCAACACAAGCAACATACGCCAAGATAATTCCTTTAGAAAGAATGTTCGTGAAAACCATGATGAAAATCTGAAATCGTATCATGAGATTTTGATAATATCAAGAAAATGTAAAACAATCACTCTGTCTGATTTTATATGCGGTGGCATTTATTTTCTTGCATACTTTTCTATTTTTATTTTCATGTGCTGTTCTTGATTTTGAAGCACATGACATATACTTTCATTTTTTCAAGTATACGATTTCTCAATTCTCTCATTTTATTTTTCTCTCACAAATATCTCTTTCTGTTTTTCGTCATTCTCACAAACATCATATGAAGAAGAAAATTTTGATCTTTGAAAGTTTTCAATCATTGTAAAGACACTCCCCCTTAACATATGCCGAGAAACATTTTTAACATGAAGCTAAAAATGCAAAAATACAGATATGTTAAGATGAAATGTAAACAATTTACCATTTCGTTAACTTTCTAAAAACTTTTTCAACAAAACATACGGACACTCCCCCTCGAAAAATACCATGTTTTCGATAAAACCTTTATGAGGGAGTTTCTCTTTGCACTTCTGAGTCTTTATTTCTTTAGACACTTTTCAAACAAAATTATATCGATTTGAAGACCTTTTAAAATTGATTTTATCTTGAAAGTACCACATTTTAAAATCCAAATCGATTGTAACGCATCAACTTGAGATCATTGACTTATTAAACAACTTGAATTTATCGTTTAAGTACCACATAAATTTTTGGAAAATATTTATCAATGACTAAGTCAAAGATGACTTCTCTTCTTTTTCAAAGATAGATGCACTGAAGCCTACACCTTCTTTTCTTTAAAGTACGGGTTATGTACTGAAATGTACACAAGCCATCATTTTAAGCTCGGATTGTAATCTGAAATGATTACAAGCCATCATTTTAAGTTGAGGTTTCGCACTGAATTATACGAAAGCCATTATATTAAGCGCGGGTTTCATACTGACATTGTATGAAAGCCATCAAATTAAGCACGGGTTTCATATTGAAATGTATGAAAGCCATTATAGAAACCAAAATTCTTTTTGAATTGTCTATATAATTTGGTATAAAAGAAAATCTTTTTGACTTTTCTAAAATTTATAAGAGAAAATCTTTTTGTATTTTCTAAAATTTTATAAAAGAAAATCTTTTTGTGTTTTTTGATTTTTTTTAAAATATTTTTGTATTTTTTTGAATTTTCTTAAACTAAAAGAAAAAATTTGAAGTTCCTATCAAATTAAACAACAACTTTTGGTACCCACTTAAGCACGTTGCTAACGGGTTTACCATATTTGGAGAACCAAATGTAAGTTGCGTCAATTTGATGCATCGAGGTTGAATTCCAATGAGATTTAAAACCCGGAGTTTCATTTTGAAATAACTTTCTTGGAACCAACGGAGATTTAAAACTCTTCTCATTTGTCCATTTTGACTTATAAAACTTTGATATTTCATTAGGAGTTTTAAAACTTTTCAAAGGTGTGAACACCGTTTTGAAACTCGGTGTTTCATTCGATGTTTTAACCCTTAAGGAAGATGAAGATTTCCATTTATTGTTGAAACTCGGTGTTTCACTTTGAAAAATTCTTTTCGAAATGAATGGAAACCTTACATCTTTCACCTTTTTCAAAACTGAATCATCTCTTTTACGCATTGAAAATATTTCATCCCTCGAATACTTAAATCGTTTAGAAATGTTTTCCTTACTTTTCCACATTTGTTTTGAACTTTTGTTTTTTACATGTTTTTGAAAAACAAATGTTTCGGATGAATGTTGTTTCTTCAAATACTTTCTATCTTTTTGCAAAGAATAAGTAGTAAATTGAGAAACCTTTTTCAAAATCGGTTTTAAAGATTTACTCGTGTAAATATTTTCTGAAATATTCACTTTTGTGAAAACTTGAAAAACAATTTTTTTTTGTTTTATTGAATCAAACAAACTCTTGTAATGCATTTTCAAATAATTGTTCTCCTTTTTGAAGTTTTTACAAGAATTTTCATATTTCTCTTTCAACACATTATATGATGTTCTCAAATCATTGTTTTCCTTTTGCAACGAAGTGTAATTTTGAGATGCCAACTGTGATTTTAGTAAAGCATTTTGTTTTTCAAGATTTGCAAAATACGTCTCAGATTTATCAGTTCTTTTTGAAAGCTATGTTTTGACATCATCAAAATCTTTGACTCGTTGTGCTAAACATTTTCCAACTTTGAAATCTTAGTCTTAAACACCTTTTTCTCTTCATAAAATCATTTCACGTTATCCCCCATTTCCTTTACAAGTTCCAAATTCTTAGTCTCAAACGTTAAACTTATAATGGAAATCTTTGAAACGTTTGATTCATATTTTTTCTCGATCATTTCAATCATTTTCTCAAGAGAATTATCATGTTTTAGAATCTTAAACTTCGTTTCAAGTCTTTGTTTCAAAACATCATTAGAAGCCAGCAAATCATTATACTCTTTTTGCACCGAAGAAGACACTTTCTCAAGAAATTCATTTTTAGCCAAAAACATTCGCTTGTCTTCTTTAAAAAGAATGATTTGTTGTTTTATCTCTTGATCTGAACTCTCGAGTTTCTCTAAAAGTTCTGAAACTTGAGATTTCATTTGATCAATATCTTTTAACAACTGAGATTCTCCTAATTATAGAACTTTATTTTTAGTTTGCAAGCTTTTTATTTCAACTTTTAAGCTCTCGGTTTCTTTTAAAGCATAATATTTTTCATCTGAAAAACGTACAACTAATTTAGCAGTTTCTTTTAATTATGTTTGCAAACTCAAAATCAAATCTTTTTCTGAGTTATCTTGAGTGTCAAGAACTATTTCTGAATCAAACTCAGAATGTACCTCATAAAATGGCTCACATTGTTGTTCTAACAATCTTATTTTCTCAAACTAAGCAAAAATCATTTCATCTCTTTCTCTCAAAGTCGCTTCTGTAAGTGCACGTGCCTTAGATAGCTCTTTAACCGATAAATTCAAACTTTCATTTACACTCTTAAGTTCCTGAACTTGCACTTAAAGATTTTGAAACGTTATAAAATCAACATCTTTTGACAGTAAATGTTCATTTTCACTCTGAAGTTCCTTAAGTTGCGTTTGGAGATTTTTAACCATTGTAAAATCAACAACTTTTGGCTTGAGATGCTCATTTTCAAAATCCTTTTTACACAAGCATTCTACTAACTCTGAAATTGTCGTTTGTTTAATTTTGATATTGTTTTTCTCCTCAACTAATTGATCACTCATCGTCTCAATTAAATCCTCTTGTTCTTTAATCTTTTTAGTATATTGTCTGTCATTATCATAAAGCGAAGAAAAAGTGATGATATATTTTTCGTTTTCTTTCTCAAGTTTTTCACACTTTTCTTTATACGATTCGAGACTCGACTTATCCCAACTACTCATATACATGATGAACAAATCTGATACACTCGATTAGTTAACTCTAACTCACCCAACTCGATTCTAAAATCCCACAAAACTTCCAATGAACAACCCGATAAACGCGCGCACAGTTAATCACGACAAACTAATATCTCGCAAACGTTTTTTTATTATGAACACTACTACTAAAAAATGTTTCACCTAAAAATGTTTCTACTAAAAAAATTATTTAAGCTCAATTAAAAACATAGACCAAAAATAATCCCAAAAATTGAACCGAAAATTCTAATCAATCTCGAATTATCGACTCGCAATTAAAATCGTAGTCTAAAAAATGATTTTGCCAATTAACGAGACCAAAAATTTAGCTAAAAAATTCAACTCTCATAAATATAATATCCACTAACCAAAATTTAATCCAACTTCAATCTTAAAAATACTTAAAATTTCGTCTCTTGAATTTGTTTGTTATTCACTTCTTGTAAAGCTAAGTAACGAAAGTCTAAAATTATGTTTATATCCAAATTTGCTAAACAGTTCGTATAGCACTCAGCAACCCAAACACATAGCTTCTAATGATTTTCGGCCCATTAATATCGTAAGATTTTTATATAAGCCCAACACCAATCCAACAATGACAACCCTAATAAAAGATACTATAAAAAACTTGTCCTAAATCCTAATATCATAAACCTCAATCTTACGCAGTCACTTGTACAACCTTATCACTCCGACATCTGAATCTTACAAACCCTAACACACACCGACTAAAACAAACGCCTCCACCCTCTTTTATTTAACACCAAAACTGACTCAGTTCTCTCTTATCTTTTGATAACTCACAAACACAAATCTTAGAACACTCTCTAAAACAAAGCGTATTCACTCTTCAATAACTACTTTCCACCTTAGACTTTTTGTAGATCTACTCGAATATCAACCCACCGAATCTTTGATTTTGACACACAAATGTAACTTCTTTCTTTTTCCTTTAGATCTAACGTGTTTCAAAAGATGTACAAAGAGGTCACAGGTAGGTTAACTTCTTGTTTTTCTTGATTCTTGATGTTTTCTTTTAGTTCTTATTTTGATTTTTGATTTTTTTTTCTTGAGAAACCAAAAGAAAGTTAAGAATGAAACATTTTTGTTTTGTTCTTTCTTTATATATTCAAAAATTAAAAGAAGCTATGCTTTAAAATGACACACAAATGTAACTTCTTTCTTTTTCCTTTAGATCTAACGTGTTTCAAAAGATGTACAAAGAGGTCACAGGTAGGTTAACTTCTTGTTTTTCTTGATTCTTGATGTTTTCTTTTAGTTCTTATTTTGATTTTTGATTTTTTTTTTCTTGAGAAACCAAAAGAAAGTTAAGAATGAAACATTTTTGTTTTGTTCTTTCTTTATATATTCAAAAATCAAAAGAAGCTATGCTTTAAAATCCGATCTATGAAGAGTTTTAGTTCGTGTTTTGATCTTTTATAGATCTTGCCTTAATTGAAACACATGAAAAGAACTGAGATCTAAAGTTTGTTCGCTGTTCTCTTTTTCTTCTTATTTTTTTATTTTTTGGATTAAAAAAAATGTATAGTTTTGTTTTATAAAAATGGTAGATCGGTTCCTTCTATAGAGTTAATAGATCGATTGCTTCATGAGGAGTTGTTTGGTTCCTACTGAAAAGGTGATAGATCGGTTTGTACTATGATGAGTTGTTTGGTTTCTACTGAAAAGTTATTCGGTTCCTTATGTTTTGAAGTTGTTCGGTTCCTTCTGAATGTAGATAGATCGGTTTGCAAATAACTTTTACAAAGCAAAACGCGTTTGACCAGATCTTGACCAAAAAGTCAAACTTGGTCAAAATTAGTTACCAAGTTGTTAGGAATCATTTAGATCTGAAACTAACTATTCTTGAAAGCAAAAGAAGCAGATTTCAAGCAGATAAGCACCGAAATAAGCAAAAAAAACAGACTGATAAGCTCTAAAACCTGTAAAAGCACACAGTTAAGCAGTTTTTTTGAACATATAATCTCTATTGTTGGGAATTAGAGGCTTCTACAACTTAATGCTGTTGGTTCAAGTTTGTGCTGCTGCTGAAGATTAGAGAAAACTGTCCAAGTCATTAGTACTGTTAGTTTAATAGTTAGTGCTGCCAGCACAAAGTGTTAGTACTGTCAGTTTATTAGTACTATTAGTTATATAGTTAGTACTGTTAGTTATAATAGTTAGTACTGCTTATGTGATATGCATGAGATATATTAGGAATAGATATGCATTGTCTTTAGACGTGTTTTGTAATCCCATTAGGGTTTCTTGGTGTATAAAAGAAACCCTAAGGCATAGTTAGAGATATAGATCTAGAAATCATCTCTCATAGTTAGTATTTATAGTTTCAAGGTTATTCTATAACTTTGATTGTGTTCAATATATTAAAAGTTTAGCAAGATCTTGTTTTACTATTTCATTGTTCTTCTTAGTATTACAAACTAGTTTCCGCATAGTTTGTAGTATTCACAATCTTAGTTTCTACCATAGTTGTCTTGGATCTATCCAATATAACTAAGCTTTAACAAGCTAAGTAAGATCTGTTCAAAAGGGATCAACATCTATCAACTAATAAGCATTTGAAATAAGATGAAAAAGCTAAAATTATGCCTCAACTGATAAGCACTTTAGATCTGATAAGCAATAAACACACGAATTAAGTAATCTGAATGAAATAAGCTGAATACAATCGAATAAGCACTTTGAAATAATCTGTTTCTAGCCGCAGATCAAATAAGCATGAATAAGCTCATATAAGTTCGAATAAGCTGGACAACAATCTAAATAAGCATAGAAACACAGAATAAGCATAAAATCAGCACGAATAAGCTCTAGAATAAGTAATAAGCTGTCGGAATAAGCTAAAATGCATAGATAAGCACAAATAAGCAATCTCTCGATCTCAAAAACACGATCAAACACTAAGAATAAGCATTAATCTGCAATCATTGGCTCTTGATACCACATATTAAACAATAAGATCTTAATTGATTACTAGTGTGTGTAAATGAAGGTGTAATAGTGTGTGTGTTTAGAGAGAGAATTTCTTAACTTGCCTTTTGATTAAAATGAAATTGTTACATCTAACTATGGCATAAATACCTATTTATACCCCTTGGTTAACAATCTTTATTAAACTTTCCTAACTTAACATATTTAGTCCCTGCACTTTATAACAGTGCTACAAGTAGATAATTTCTTTATTTCTAACATCTTATAAATTTAAAGCTTTTGAAACGCACCACTAATCCGTAATAGTTTAAATGTACTTGTGTCCATATGTGAAAGCATGCAATGTATCTCACCATAAGTATTGAAAAAACAAGTATAAACCATGTAAAAGTGGGGCTATAAGACTCACCTCAAGTCAATAAGTACAATCGAGAAAATAATGCTAGTTCAAAGAAGCTTAACTCCAAACCGCGGCCTAATTTAATAACGAGTCGCTTTAGGTTTACAATATGAAATGAACTAAATGCATATGAGTTTTATAAATAGTTTTATCACCCATATATATTTGTATCTAAGGTTTACCATGTCTAAAGGTATAATTTAAATCAAGTCTTCTATGTATTATAACTTATAAAATATGAGCAGTTTTTCTGGATAGAAAATACTTCTAACTTCTAAGGATCATAACTCTTTTACTTTCTATTGAAATAAGGTGTTTCAAAAGCTTATATTGAAGGCTTTTGAGTTATCTTTCCAACCATGTAAGCCTCAAAAAGTGAATCAAATTTTAAAGGGTCCATATCTACTTTGGAAGACACAAAGGTACGGCTGTTTTAGGACAGTTTCTTTTACCCGTTTTGTTTTTGTCATAACTCACTCAATTTTTATCCTCTTAGCTTGATTCAAAATTTGAAGTTCAAGTTAGAGACTTAGCTACAAAAATTTCAACTAGCTCAAAGTGTCAAATGGTATGTGCATAATTACACATACCTTTTACCTAATAAAACGAGCTAAAAAGACCAATAATGACCAACATATACAGAAAAATGCGTTGTATTCGTTTGTATTGTGAATTGTGTCTTGCAGGTAACGGATATTGCACAAAAGGACAAAAACAAAGCAAAACAAACAAAACCGAGCACGGGAATAGAAAGAGCGTAAGAAATCAAAGCCGAAAGCGAAAACATCTTAATCCCGGGCCAAATTCCATAAACTAGCCCATTTATATCTAAAAGTCCAAAATACACTTAATAATTTGTTAAGTTATTACATTGGAGGTCCTTGAGTTTTGCATTGTTAGTCCTTAAGGACTAACACCGGTAGTCCTTACACCATTTCACCAAAGGTCCTTAACCCTAACTTTCGTTCCTATAACCCATTTCCTAGCCAAAAATCATTAAATAAGCCCAAGTCCAATCTTATAACAAAAACACACAGGTCAAAATTGTTACTGTGCATCTCTCCCACTTTCCCTCTCCATTTTTACAGCACAACTTACGCAGGTAAATCCCTCTCTACTTCACACACACGGGTTCTTCTAGAACCCGACACCCTCTGACACACTCCAATGCCATGCTGGCAATCCTAAGAAGTATAATTGGTTGATTTGACGTGGAAGGCAATCAAGGGCTCTAATTGGATGGGTACAAAGTTGTTATGATTGAAGGGCTGAGATTAAAGCAAGAGGATGCTCCTCACACCTAGAAGCTTCCCTGAGTTGCTATAAATAAAGAGCTCAATCACACAGTGAAGACTATCTAGGAGTAGGAGTAGTGTAGATTAGGCTTTTCAGATTATTTTATGTTTAATGTAATGAAACTCAGCTTATTGTAATTTCCTTTTGATTAATAAAAAACATTTTTCATTTAAAGTCATTTGTGTTCTTTTAATTCATTTTTCTCTTATGCAATTTACTTAAATGTTTTAATAAGCTATAATGTTTACTCAAGCTCTCTTTCAGTTCAAATAAGCCCTTAAAAGCTTAATTGAGCTTGTTTGTTAACTTTTAAGTCAATTGGTTAAGAATTTGGTTTTGAGCTTTTTGGATGATAAGCTAGCAATGGATGAGCTTGTGGGTCTTTACCAGCTTATCTCTGATAAACTGAAGCTAGTTGATAAGCTCTTTTGAGCATTTGTGTCCTTGTTTGAGCTAGGATCAAGGTATGTTTATCTTTTCATTTTATGGCTTAAATTTCTGCATTAGCTTATTCTCTGCTTATTCATTGCTTATTTATGCTTAACTTGGCTTATTATGTCTTATTGCTGCTTGTTGGATTAAGTTTTATGCTTGTTAGTCATTTAGATGTTGTTTTCATAAAAATTGCCATTGATTAGCTTAATACTGCTTATCATAGTTTGCTTATTTCATGTGCTTATCTTTGAGTTCTTGATGCTTATTTGTCTCTTTTATGCTTAGTACTTAAACTGTTTTTGAAATTATCAGCTTTTTAGGATCTATTTTAAGCTTAATTTTGATGTTTGAAAAGTTAAACGGGTGTTTGGGACAAGTAGTTTTAGCCTAAGAAAGTACTGCTTAATTGTTCTTAGTGTTCCATTTGATCTTCATTAGTTTTAATTTAGCAGTTTTGAAAGCCTTAATAAGTTTTGGATAAGTGTAGTAAGATTTTAAGGTTTTGTTTATCAAAAGTTTAAGTTCTACTGTTTTATAAGGATCTTAGGTCTTGATTTGATAGATTGCTTAGATAATGCATTTGAGTAATGGATTTTGTGATTTGAGTTAATTTGTTTCTGCATTAGGAAGCACTTGGTTTATGTTTTCATTCTTTAAGAGTGTCCTTTAATGTTTTAGCCAAAATTTAGTTAACTACTAGTACTTTGTTCATTGAAAGTCAGAATTTCTAAGTTCAATTGGGTAAAATTTAGTTTAAATCTGTTTAGGATTAATGTTTCTGAGCTTATTAAGGGTAAATCTAGAACTGTTCAGAGGTTTGAGTAGGTTTACAGTAGGATTTACCTTAAAAAATTAGCTTTAAAGTAGCCTTACATACCAGAAAAGCCAAAAACATAGTAGTTATAATCTGCCTTTTTCCTTGCCTTATTTCTAGCTTATTTCTTTATCATTGTTCTTAATTCAAACTTATTTGTGATCTCTGAGTTTTAAGCTTAATCTGTTTTGGCTATTTGAAGATTTCTCTTTAGCTTTTCAAACTTATTTTCTAGCTTAAAAGTACTCAACATAAGCTGAGTTTCTATGGTCTGCTGTCTTATAGGTTTTTGGTGCCTTTTGAATTTGCTTATTTTGAATTTTTTATGCTTATCAAGTTTAGTGCTTTGTCTGTTTTGTCTTTTAGCTTATCACTTTTAACTTTTTAGTGCTTTTAAATTAGCTTGAAATCTGTCATTGTCCCTCTAATTTCCATTTAGGTGTCTATGGTCTTTTAGCTTTTTAGTGCTTATCAGCTGAACATGTTAGCTTATTTTTAGTGCTTGGTGCTTATTAGTCATAGTTTAGCATTTGTTTCAGCTTATTTGTTTATCTTGTTGCTTAGTGAGTCAAAATAAGTCCAATAAGTTAAGCTTAGTGTTCTTAAGTCTCATTTAAGCAGCTGTCTGTTTTAAATTGCTTATTTTTAGCTTATTAATAAGTTTCAATCAAAAGTCCTTTTACTAAAGTTGCTTATTTTGTTAGTCTTTAGCTTATTCAAAAAGAAAAACATAAAAAAATGTTTTATCAAAAAGGGTGGCCACAGGTTTCGAACCTGTGACCTCCCCCTTTCATAGCCACGCCTCAACACCACACACACTTAACCAACTCACCCTTGGGTCTTTTTCATTAGACTTTTGCAACATTAATTACTTAAGGTCATTTTCTTGTTTTGCTCATCAACTTCTTTTTGCTTATTTACAGCTTATTAGTTCAGCATTCCTTCCAGCTTTTCTTTTTCTTAGATTACTCATAGTTTAAAGTACTTTTCCTAATTTTTCCAGAATTTTAATAATTAGTCTTCTATTTTTAATATTTAATTTAGATTAAATCCGTTTTTAATTCATAATAAATAAAATAAAAGACAAAAAATACAATTATTTTTTCTAAAATTATTTTTAGTCATTTAGGATTTATAATGATCAAATTTACATTTGTAGGGCTTAATTTTGATATACTTGCTTACTTAGTCGCGTTTTAGGATTCCCGTTATCGTTTTTAGCTTTAATTTTTAATTGTCTTAATTGTTACTTGCGTTTACAGGTTTTTATGCATTTTCATTAGTAGAATTAGAAACCAATTCAAATCTTTGAAATTATTCAAACACTCGATCACAAACTTAACCTTGATTTTCAATTCGCACCTCGTCGGGATACGACTCGGGAAGGTTTTGAATTTTACTTTGGATAAAAGTAATTTTCTTAAAATCTATACTTATTACTATACTATTATTGATAAATCCTTATACTATATTTTATGTATACATATTTGGACGAATCATCAAACTATTCTTAAGATGCTCATAAAGGCGTGTAAAGTTCAGTTCTAGACACTTTCTCTTGTATCATTTTCTAAAAATAATAAAACATCCCGTAAATTCATGAAATTCATAGTGGAACTACCTAAGACATATTATTAAGTTATCAGATTAAGAAATGTACCATAGTTGTTCTTTAAAGTGGTGATGTGTACAAGTTGATAAAAAATTCTCCTCAAATTTGGGTTTTCGTAAACATGTTTAATTCAAGTTTTTACACAACAAATATATAGTGGTGATATGAAAACAAACATGAAATGATTATAGTGAATGAAAATAAATGATATGAAATGGTTACAAGAAGATGGTGATGATTTGGATGATGAGAAGTGCACAAAATATTAGAGAACACTTTTTAAAACCCTAGATTATGCTTCTAAAACCCTTGTTTTTATACCCTTAACAATCTTGCACAAACTTGTTCTAGCTCTTCTTGGTGCCGGAATTATAGAGAGAAAAAGAGAGAATTTATGAGTTTGAATGAGGCGAAATGAGGTGTGTTAGGTGTCTTGCTTATATAGAAAACATTTAGGGAAGTTTGAATGGTATAAGTATATGTCACATGTATGTGTATAAGCAAATAGAGAAAGTATTTTTAGGGTGTTAGAGGGGCTTATTAGGATGGCACCAAAGGGGGGAAGAGGGGAATAGTGCTTGTTTACTATGCACATATGATGTTGTATGTAATTGGTAATGTAGTGTTTGTAAATGGCAAATCACATTTGTTATACTCCTCCTTATATGAACCGAATTCTAGAAGGTGTGGAGGGGAGGGGGTTGCATAGTTTTTTGAAAGTATATGGTGTAGTTATGTAAATATATAAAAGGTGGTAAAGTATTGGGTAATTTATGTATGCATGCATGTAAAACCATGCAAGATTATATGATGTACGTAAAAGTTATAAAATTAAATGCATATGACTTGTAAAATATATTCATGAGTATGATAATGTACTTATCATGAGTAGACTAAACTTAGTCTAGAGTCGTTGTGCGTTCAAAGACGTTTTTCAGAGTACGCAAGATAACCTCTCGGTAATAGGTTAAATTAAACACGTATACGTTCAAAGTAAAATATTTCAAGTTAATAGTTAAATATTAACCTGGAAGAATGTCAATTGTCACATGTTACCTAAGTCGCAAACTTTTAAAATTAAAAAGGCTTTAAAAACCCTAATTATGGTTTGTAAATTTTAAAAGCAAAATTTTTAAAAACTAGCAAGATTAAGCTATACGGTAAGATCCGTCATTTATGAAGAATGATAAGTTGCATTAGTATGCAACAATACAGGTGAATCTCGTGATTTGCATGTATTATTAGGATGGGCTACACATGTGGTGCATGTGCGTGTATGTTTGCCTCAAAATATTAAGTTGAACATAGAATCTCGATCATTCATCCATTTATGTTGTAATAGGCTAAGTAAAGGGTAACGAGCTTGTTTATTTAATCTAATTGTGTAAGCGTTATGGGCTTAATCCCACAATACCCGAGCCCGGCCTCGGCCCATTAGGCTTTTAGATAGTCGGCCTATTAAGAGTATAAATACCCTTCTCCACATGAGGAGAAGGGTTGATTGGTTCATTTGTTTTGCACATACATTTTGTATCAATCCAAACACTCCCTTTCTTTCTTTCTTCTTTATATTTATTCTCTTATCTTCTTTCTTATTTTCTTGTTTTATGAATCATGGTTAAGTAGTATTTGGGATTACATGTGGTATCACTTGCCTCGGGTGGGTTTAGTGGTTTAGTTGTAGTGGTACTTATTAGAGCTTTTTGGTTCGGCTTATTTGTGTTATTTACTTATTCAAAAGCGTATTTTTTTTCTATTTTACCTACTAGTTTTTAAAGCCAACATATTTCTTACAAAGATTTTTTAAAACAAAAAGTGGGTCACGACTTCAGTTTACAAAATCAACATACTTTCAGTTTACAACATATTTCCGTTTTATTTATGTTACTCATCTTCTTCACGAAAGCTTCATATCGTTTTTTTGTAGCTTATTTGTTATTTTATATCGTGGTTTATAACATGGTAAAAGGGCTTATTCTAGAGCTTATTTTGGCTTTGTTTGGGTATCCTTTTCTTACTCACGGTTTAAGACTAGGCAACCAAAATGACAGATTTTGTTGAAATAGCTTTTTGTGGTTACTCTTTTCGTGGCTTATTTATTGTGGAAAAGTGCTTATTTCAAGCTCGTTAAAGCTTTTGGTTTGGCTTTTCATCACCGTGGTTTATCAGAAACACATGGGGAACACAGATCCATATTTTTAGCTTATTGTACGACAGTTTGTGGTTTTAGCAAAAAGACAAGAATTTCAAAAAAAGGTTTAAGGTGAACCGAAATATACATGTTATAGGTGAACCGAAATATACAGGTTTAAGGTAAACCGAAATATACATGTTACAGGTGAACCAAAATATACAGGTTTAAGGTTAACCGAAATATACATGTCTTAATTTCAACCGAAATATACATGTCTTAATTTCAATCGAAATATACACCTTAGGTTAACCGAAATATGCAGTCTTAATTTTCGAGTTATTAGGGTTTTGCGGGTTTGGAGTTTTGGTTGTCCGTGGCTCTTCTAACGATCATCATTAGAATCGCGGTCCTTCAATGATCATCGTAGTGTGTTTGTTTTTGGTCGATAATAACGACACGAGCATGCGAGAAGATAAAAACCATCATTACCTTTTAACAAATTTCAACAAAGAAGAAAAAAGAAAAAAGGCGAGAAGTAGTTTTTATTAAACTAAAATTCAAAATTTGCAACTTTGGTCCCTGGACTTCAAAATCAATTCACCACTCGTCCTTTGTTAGATATATAACAACAGTTAACCCTCATAGTTGAAACTATATTATATCGTTAGTCCCCAAAACTTATTTAACAGTCGTTAGTCCTCCAAAGTGAACTATTATTGCGCCGTTAGTCCCTACAACTTTAATTAACAACAGTTAAGCATTTAACTTGCATTTCAATTGCACCGTTCATCCTTGTTTGTGCTTCAATCAACCGTTAATCATTCCAAGTTCAAAGTTTTTCACCATTAGTCCTTTTAGCTCAACAATCGTTAAACAAGTGTTCCAATACTTTATTTACAACAACGATTTCACCAACAACAATTCACAACAATATTACTTTACCTGCTTAAGATCCTACAAAATAATTTTCACTTCATAACATGATAACGCTCAAATTATACATATTTCAAAATGCGTTATCAATGTTTTTATATATCTATTTTGGTTAATAATAAGAACTTTTGGTACTTAATCGAGTATACTTGCTATTGTAGGTTCATGATACGTTTTGTGGAAGAAAACGGAAGAATATACGAATATTTGAAGCTTAAACGAAGAAATATCTCAAGTTGAATGCTTACCGACACCTATTTACTGTTTTGGCCATAACTCGGTCATACGAACTCAGATTGAGTTGATTCAAGCGACCACAGATAGAGAATTCAATTATCTACAACTTTTTAAAAAGCCACTAAGTGAAAATGATCAGAAGAATGATGGATTTGCAAAAAGTGTGGCGCACTTTTGAGGCAGTGGAAAGAATTAAAGGCATTAAATGAAGACAACATTAACACCTGAAGTGCAGCGCACAATTTATGTTATGGGGCGATTTTTGGACCCTAGAATGCCTATAAAAAAGCCTCATTGGCTCTCTCATTTTACACACTCTCATACAAATCAATCCCATTCGATTCCATCACTCAAAACATGGATTTTTTGGGATAAAGGCTTGACAAACCTTTGACCCAAACTACCCTTGGTAACACAATCATCACAACAAATAAAATCAAAGTTAGGAGAAGTTCTTGGGGAATTTAGATGATCTTTCTTGATGTTAATCAATATTCCTAGGTTTTAATCCATCCAATGAAGTAGTAGCGAAGTGTAATTCGAAACTATAAGCTATTGTGACAGAATTGTTCATAGTTTTCGGGTTTACTTTGAATATAATAAAGTTTTCATTTGAAAAACTTGTGAAATCATCAGACATTTGCTCTTGAAGTTGGTATAAATCTTGTTTTTCTTTTGAATATGATCTTTACTGAATTTATGATGAATGTTATGTGTTTTGTTACTTCTTTAATCATGGAGTAGTCATCTTGTGTTTGTTTGAGCATTATGTGATCTTGGATATGGAGCGTTTGGATATGTGTTTATTTGATTGGTAAAACATATATTATATAAGAATATAGGCCGAAAGGACTCTTTATATATGTGTTCTATCATTTCATCTAATATATTGGTGATAACAATGATTATAGGCCGACAGGATTCCTTGTTATTTATCGATATAAACACTTGTTACACTTAAAGGCCGAAAGGATTTATAACTTGTGTTATCTTGCTTTCTAAACTTGTAAACACTATCTTAAACACTTCTATGTCTTAGTGATCATTGCCTAAACAAACATACTTTAATCATTTGCTTGAATCATCCTTTTATTGCTTTATTTACAAACTCCGATATATGCACAATTTGGGTAATTTGATCCGTGACAATCATTTTAGCCTTAGCACCTTAATTACAAACTGTGAAAACTTCAATTCCCGTGGAATGACCTGGACTTACCTAAGCTATATTACATACGAAAGGGTATACTTGCCCGTGTTGTGTTTTTAGTCAAAATCGGCATTTCTAGTATTATAAATTTAAAGCTTGCAAAACACACGTCAAATTTTTGGCGCCGTTGTCGGGGAATTGTTTAAGTTGTTATCAGTTTGTTTGTTTGATTTCGGTGCTATTTTGTTTCTCATAAAGTTATTTACTGGTTTGCAATACAAAATTTGCAAACTTGCCGTACAGTTTTCTGGCAAACTGAACAAAAAATCATTTTTTCTTCAGGAAGTACGCCGCACATTATATCAGTGCGCCGGTTTTCCTAAAAACATAGGAAGTACGTCATACTTTACCCAAGTACGCCGCAGTTTCTGCAGAAATTCCACCAGCAGGATCTGAATTAAAACCAAAACCAAAACCAAAAACTACTTTTGTCGGGTTTTATAATCATCTGATTATATTACCTTGTGAATTTGTTCATATTTAGTTTATCCTAAAAAAACAAAACAAAAAAACATAAAATTTTTAGAAAAGCCGGCGCACTTTTTCTAAAGTACGCCGCACTTATCTATCTAAGTAAAAAAATATATCTTTTTATCTATTTATCCTTATTTTCTATATATACTAAAAACTAAAATATATCTAATATATATATAAAAAAATAAATAGTTTACTTTATTTTTGAATATTAGCCTTAATTATGTATTTTTGTAAAATACTTAATGTACGTAAAAATCCCCGATCTTTTAGAAAACAACTTGTAAATCTTATATATAAATTAAATAAAAATTTGATGACAAGGACTTGTAAGATTAAAACTATCCAAAAAGAAGTCGTCGAGATCGAATCACTCAAATCTTCAACTCATCATTCCTCCGTTAATGAATTTGTCGTCATAAATATACCTGAAGAGGATGTCAAAACCAAAGAAATAATTCTCGATCCCGATGATCAACCCATGTGGGAAAGTGCTAAGACTGTAGCACCAACTCTTAATCCCATCATTGTTTGACCTGATGTTGATGACAATTTTGTTATCAATAGTACTCACTTGAAAATGATTCGGGAAAATAAATTCGATGGTCAATTGCGGGCCGATCCGCATGACCACATCCGTAAATTCCTCGCAATCTGTGACATGTTCAAATATGGTGAAACTCAAAGTAAAGCTGTCAAGTTTTTGATATTTCCCTTTTCCTTGTGTGATAAAGCTAAAATCTGGTTTAACGAACTTAATGAAGAGTCTATAACATCGTAGAATCAAATGAGAAATGCTTTTACAAACAGATTCTTTCCACCTTCGTTATTTAACCGTCTTTTACTTGAAATCAAAAATTTCTCTCAAAACGAATGTGAAAGTTTAACCGACGCTTGGTAACGACTCAAGAACATGCTTCGAAAATGTCATGGGTACGGTCTGACCAAAGGAGCTATTAGTCATATATTCTATCACGGTTTAGACAAACTGACTCAAGCAATCCTAGACGTAACAGTCGGTGGAATCTTCCTCTACAAAAGTCCTAATCAAGCTTTTTAATTTCTTGAGGACAAAATCCTTTTTCAACTTGATTGGTCCACTAAATCTCGAAATGAACATCATCAAAAATCTGTTCCTTTCACCGATGGAAGTAATAGTAATAATGATATTTCTCAATTAATGGAAAAATTGAAGGCTCTGGATTCTCAATTTATAAGATTAAAAAATAAATGCAAGATATGCGTGATAAATATAATAACCTTAGAGATAACCACTCTTCTAAAAACCATATGAAGGATGACACGCCGGTGTAAACGTCATGAAGCAAATTACATCCAATCTTGAGGTTATCAAAACCGAGATTCGCATGATTCGTATTCTCTCCATTCTGATTATGAACAACCTCAATCAAATAATGATTCCGGAAAATTGCTCACAAAATTAAACAATGATGTGAAAAATGATCTCGAAGATTTCAAAAGATGTATCCGTAGCATGAGAATTGTTCATGATAAACTTTTTGACAGGAACGATCAATCTAAAACTGATCTTGAAAAATCAATCACCAAATTCTTAGATGGTCAAAGAGTTTCAAATATGTTTGTCAAGAAAAATATTAACGATATGATTATAAGGATGAAACAAAACAAAAAAATTGCCAAACTATCAATAAAAACATGAAAAGAAAATTAGATGAGTGGGAAAAGTCTCAAAACGTATCTTCTGAACGAACCAATAAGACTGACCCACTACCTCCTCCTCAAGCTCACCGAGCATGTCAGTGATGTATTCATTGGGAGTGAAAAGTCCAATGATCCTCTGAAAATTCAAAAATGTCCTCCACCTCCTATCATCGTTAACAATAAAACCAAAAAAGATAAACCTATTAAGACATCAAAAAAGGACTGTCACGTGGTAAAAACAAATGAATATCCATTCGGTGAGTACATACCAAAAATCCCGTACCCTCAACGTTTAACGGTGGATCGTTCTTACTTAAATCGTGTTGTCAAGGAATCTTAAATCGAGTTAAGTATATAAATAATAATATAGTAGTATTAGTAAATAATAATAATAAACCTATAAAAAAGATAAAATATATAAAACAAAAACCTTGCAGTTTTTAAGTATGTCACGCACAGGGCCCGTGTGTTTCATACCTTACTACAGTATCCAAGAAGAAATTTAATGAACTTTGTGGGTGTGTTCGCTGGAAACCCTCACGAGACTATAACTCACCCACTCGGGATACCGAGAGGTTTAAAGGCTTGTTGCATACTCTAAATGCAATTGTGTTGCCTACGAAAGTGTGCTTTAGTATTTTAAGGTTTTCGTAGTTTTGTTTGCAGATTAAATAAATAGGTGGAGCTTGAATTGATGGTTGGTCGGATGAAGTCTTACATTGGTGGAAGTGACATATATATTTGGATCAGTATAGTACATGTTGTTGAATTCACATGCTTGGCATTCTGTTTCGCGCCATATCTTTTAGAATTCAATCGAGTACTTATGAGCCTCAGGAAGTCTCGTTTCTCTTATATTTATTTCTCCCATTATCCTACTTTTAAGTTGTTTTCTGATTACGCATAATGCTCAAATTAAGTGTGGGGGGAAATAAATTGAAAAATCAGACTCATTATTAAAAGTATAAACTTTTGTTCGCCCTCTGTAATCTAAAAATCTAATCTTATTTTTAAATTCTTTTGCCACTTAGGTTAATATATTAGCATAAAACATAATAGATAAAATAAATTTTTGAAATCAAAGATGTGTCCTGATTGATAGAGCAGATCCGACTCGGGATCGATGACATTACTTGTGCATTTATACCAATCACCTAAAAAAATGTAAAGTTTTAGATCTTAAGGAATTCAGGTATTCATCTTTGATACCTTAGATAATTTTTTTCCTTTAGCATTCTTGAGTTAAAGTTTGAATGCAATTGCAAGTGTCTCATCCGTCGTTATGGTTGTGTATTTGTGATTTGTCACCTTTTCTGGAGCATTGCTATCGGTTTAAAATTATATGAGTGTGCTAGTGATTTATTGATTCTAGAACTCGTGCTTGAAATCATTACGAGACCGCAATGAGATCATGTTCGCGTGATAAAGGTAGTTTGAAGTGATAAAGAGGCAACTTAGGATTTAAACCAAATTAACCCATCCATTTAACATATTCTTTTAGCTAATTACACTGATTAGCTAACCACTCAAATAAAGCCCTTATGTTAGCACTCAATTTTAGTGCTAGATACCCCTAGTTTAACCCGCTGATCCATTCTATTTATTTTTCTCATCCAAAAAATATAAAGAAAAAATACAAAAATATATAACCTTTAACCTAGCCTTACCCCTTGTCAAAAGTCCCAATGGTTGGTTGCTAGTTGCTCGGTATGATTGGTTGATTTTTTCTCATAGTTTGCTCGCGCTTTGTTACGAGGGTTGTACCATTCCAAAGAAGATTGTAACAACTGGCAATTTTCAGAGCTTTAAATTACTATTTTACCCTTTGACCTTTTAGGTCCGACTTGACTTTTTGACTTTTGACCTTTTACTCTCACATAAAAATGATTACCGCGTAACCGATAATTTTTCGAAACGTATTTAAATAATAAAACGTATTTAAATAATAAATTATATTTATTATTATATATCTCTCATTTAAAAATTTATTTTTCAAACTTATTTGAAACGAAAACGAGAAGATATCTCGCAAATTGTGAAAAACTGCACACAACGCGTACCGACGCGAAAATAATTAAATTATATTTAATTATCACAAATTTATTTAATAAAAATATTTAATAAATTATTTTATATTTTATTCAAAAATGTTTGTTAAAGACGCGAACATTAAAGTTAAAGTTTTATTTTTATAGACAAAGCTTACCCGTGACACCCAATGGCTACCAATTAAATAATAATCATTTTAAATACATTTTATAAAAACATTTATAAAATACTAGTCATGTAAATACTCACTTTTCATGGAAAAATCATTTTGAACGCAACGGCGAAATTTTCGTGACTTGAATCAATCGTTAACTATCCTAAACGAGTCCCAAACCAGTATTTTACAAAAATTACACTTTCGGTTCCTGTAGTTATATTTAGCCAAACTCTCCCTGGTCTATTATACACTTGACACCTTGGTTTCAAACTTTCTAGTATAAATACTAACCCCATTAGGGTTTCTTTCATTTTTATCAAACCCTAGCACACACACACTCCCCTTCTTATTTTTCGGCGCCGTCACCCACTTTATGGCCAGATTTTGACCGCCGGCCACCGCTGACTTCATCACCAACCGCCATCCACCACCACCGATCTACCGGATCCATCACCCCATCACCACGAACCATCCCCACCTCCATCATCTCCACCCCGATCGTCGGCCGCCACCAGACCCGACACCACAACATCCTCCCTACCAATGTACGCCATCACCACTGCAAGCAACACCCTCGCCACCATCAGCTCGCCACCATCTCTATCACCCTGCCGCACCACCTTCCGCGGCTGTAACCTTTGCCCTTTTTGGTGTTCTGAATATTTCATTTATAGTCCTTTGACTATTTGACTTTTTTCAGTTTATTTAGATTTTGTACCGTGTTGACGGTGATGATTTTTATGAGAATTGTGATAAATTGTGGTTTATTGTGATTAATAATCCCTTATGGAAGGTATTATTGTGTTATTTGTATTCCGGGTGGTTTGACCCATGAATTTTGAGAAATGCCAAAAAACAAGTCCGACACGTCCGTTAATGTCCAGATGAGTTTTGAAAGGGTTTAATGTGAAAATATGTCGTGTAAATACTCTAGGTTAATGGAAAAGTATTTTTAAAGTGAATAAAAATGCAAATTAACTTTGGGGTAAATTTTACGAATGATTTTTATGAGTATTTAAGTGACCCCGACACGAAAAGAAAGACCCGAGGCCTCTTTGGATGCCATAGCCGGTCAAGAAGTCAAGAGGGGGACAAGGGGCCTATTTTTTTGCTAGTATGTTGTTGCATGGTACCAATATATTCCTATCACCATAACACTTTTCTCATAATCCCATTTCATATCAAAAAATAAAACACACACTTAAGTGTGTGTGCTTGTGTCGTTCGCCACCTACCACCAACAATCCACCATAAATTTTCCAACTTTGATCGAGAACGTGATATTCCGAGTTGATACGAGTGTTTGGGTGTTCATTTAAACAATGTTTGGGTTGTCCGGTTCGTGTCGAAATTTACATTTTTGAAGATTTTCTTGTAAGTTTTCAAATTTAAATTTTGTTTGTCCTTTTGGGTGTATTGTGATGCATAGATGTTAGTTGTACAAGTTGATCGTTGTGAAAATCAATTTTTGGAAACGAAATGAATAAAATAAGGTGTTTGGTTCGTGGGTTGTAAAAAAAAGAAAATAAGGGTTTTTGAAGTTTTGATGTTGTGGTCGTGATGGTTGAATAATACATGTTGCTAGATAGCTTATTTTTGATAGTAGCTTGTATAGCTTGTTCGGGCTTATTTTTAAGCTATTTCTTGGCTTATTTTGGGCTTATATGCCACGAAATGTTTCCCAAAATCACTAGAAAAGTGATTTTGATTATTTTTGTGTTATGACGTATGATGTGGACTATTTTTGAGGCTTATGGTGGTAACCAAATGCGATACGTAGCTTATTAGCTTATTTTTAAGCTTAATATACGTATTTTTGAGTTTATGGACTCACGGCCCAATAAGTCTATTTAAGCCGTGACTTAATGGGAGGGCTTATTGTGGTCCGGATTATTTTCTACTTATTGGTATATGCTTATGTATGTAAATGGACCTCAATTTTGGACTTGGATCGTATTTTGGACTTATAAATATCTTAATGGACCCTTATTGGGCCTTAAAGCCCAATAAGCGATATATAGTCGTTATGAGAGTTTTGATGGACTTTTGAAAGTGAAAATGTATTTACGAGGTGATATCGAATGATATTTTAGGAAAAACGTGTTAGTAAACGTTAAAGATTAAGATTTTGAGATTTTGTCGAACAGTGTCGAATTTGTGAAAAATGTTGAAAATAATGTTTGAAACCTTGGGAAATGTTGTATGAACGTACGGGTCATGTCAAAATTTTGTAAAAAGTTTATACTTAGAAAATTTCGCTTAAGAACATAATTTTTAATTTTAAATAATAAAATATTATTTTATTATTTAATTATTTTATAAATTCACTAAAAGACGAAAAATATAAATTTTTCTCGAAACTTCTCGAATATGTTTACTATGAGTAAACGTTTCATTTTCAACTCTAATATGATTATTTTTGAGGTGACTAAGGGTACCGAATAGACTTATCGAGATATATTTATAATTATTAATTATAAATATTTACTTATATTACTTATTTATTTTCTCTAAATAGTATAAGTATGTATTACCGAGGAATAAGATTGATATGATTGTGGAAATATGTCGTCAACCATCACACCACTAAATTGTTTTGGGTAATTGTACAACGCGTCTAAACTCTATGCATTAAACGTGAAGATTGTATTGGAAATGGATGATTAAATTGGGACATTAACTGGACTAGGTCGTGTGCGTGCGTCGTTGCATTTGCTTGTGTGGTTAAGTTTTGGTTGCTAAAGGCTTGCTTGAGGTGAGTTCTCGTAGCCCCACTTTTCACTGTTTTTCCGTTGGGGGAAAATGATACTCAAATGTGTTTTGAAATGTTTTGAATTAAACTATGCGAAATATGGTTTTGTTTTTGGGACAAGATACGTGCTTATGACTGCTATGTGAATATTATATATGCATAATTGTTTGGATCGTATAGGTACGCCTACCCAGTTGTTTGGATTGGATGGGTACGCCTACCCAGTATTTGTGTGATTATAGGAGCGGATGGGTACGCCTACACAGGTTTGTGTGAGGTCCCGCCCTAATATAGTGCTCCAGCTGGTAGGCCCTTTAGGTGCGTAAGTGACATATGGTGATTGATTGAATGAGTTGTTTGCATATATATTCACTGTCATATAGCACTATTGTCCACTGTTTTGAAGTATTGGCACAACTTTTGGGTTTAAGGTCAAACCTACGAGCTCACCAACATTATTGTTGACGTTTTCAAGTATCATTTTCAGGTGATGTGAAAGAAGAATAGTTTGGTGATTGTGATAGCAGAATTGGAAGTATCCCGAGTGGATTTTCATGTGAAGTCTTGCTTGCTTGTTGTTTTGATTTTAGTACTTGGATGTGATCCCTCCAAATACGTATATATATATATATATATATATATATATATATATATATATATATATATATATATATAAGGATTTATCAATAATAATATAGAGAGTAAGTATTCCGAAAGGATTTAAAGAAAATCGCTCTTAACCAAAGCAACTTCAAAAACCTCCCGGGTCGTTTCCTTGACGAGGCTTGAATTGAATTCGAGTTAACGTTCGTAATCGGGATTTTGAATAGATTAATATTTTTGATTTGGATTATATATCTATGATGCAAAAACAAATATAAACGCAAATAAACAAGTAAAGGCAAGCTACGATTAAAGCAATCACAAATTAAACACGTAAAACGTTAACGGGGTTTAAAAACTTGATACAAACAACCTTGAAAACAAGTTTTAAACTTTAAAAGCTTTTGGTAACTGAATGTAACAACTCAAAAGAGCTTGTCAAAACTGACTTGATGACCCAAATCAATTCTAAAACTAATTTGACCCATTTTGACTCTTAAACCAAACACCATTTTAAAATCTTGATTAAGTATTTTTAAACTATTAGGCCTGAATTAAGCTAAGATATATAAAAAACAGATTAAGCATAAGGCTAATTAAGAAAAAAAA
>BQNB010033450.1:0-46360 GCA_026074375.1 Tanacetum coccineum
AAAAACATCTTCTAAAATTACACCAAAAATTACAGAGGTTCCTACATATGTCTAATACACCCATGATCATTGATTTTAATTTATTTCCATGTGTAACACCCCCAAAAATCTGGTAACGCAGTGGAATAGTAACATTGGGGTGCTACTTCAGGGCACAAAACACAAGTCACCGAAAACGACCTCAAAAGAGACGTTTAAGATAAATTTCACATTTGATATATTAAAATCAGAGTTTACAAAGGATCCCATTTATAATGCAATAGAAAACATTTGGTTTAAAACGTTTGTCGAATGATACTCAAGTTATTAAGCCTTCAAAAATATATCCGCGCGACTCAAATGCTCCCAATGCTCAGCTAGCAAAATAATAACCTGAGAAAATACATGCTAAAACGGTCAACATAAAGTTGGTGAATTCATAGGTTTAAATAAAAGCAGTGTTGAAATAATTTAAGTACTATTTCAGTAGAAAAAGTAGCGTTACAACATTTCAAAGTATCGGTTCAGAAATCCAGGTAGTGATTCAATAAGTCAAGAAATGTTAATGTAATCAAACAGTTTAGTGGACCACAAGATTTAAGTGATGGCGGACTAAGTACGTATTCCGAAGTCCAAAACAAGTAAAGTAGACAAGGGAAACAAATTCACCAAGTCTAAGTATATATTATTGCACTAAGCTCATGACCCCGAAGCCTTAACTGTATGTCTGCCCCAAATAGGTAGGGTGTCTGCCAAAACAGCCTACAGTTCCTCTAAATGTTAAATGCACCATGATCAACTTGTGACCATAAATTTCCGGTGGGGATTGTTAGTCCCGATAGATCTATCCACAACACTAGCGCTCACTATAATAGCAATTGACGGTTCATGATATTAGGGACTTAATTGGCACTGTGGTAACTTAGGCAATAATAATCAGGCAATAATCTGGATAGCATACAGTTTAAAACACTTGTGTCCGAAGAAAAACAATCATGTTGTTCAAAATTCAAGGTTTTCAAAGTATAGGTATTCAATGATCTCAAATCAGGTAGTAGACAAATCAAGCTTTGGTAAAAATAGTCAGGTAATTGTACTGTAGTAAAATATACGAGTTTGTAAAAGAGCATGTATTCCCCTCGCGGGTTTATAAAACATTGAAAAGATTAAAATGCGAGACTATGAACTCACCTTGATCAACGATCACGATCGAATAAGCCAAATAAATCACAAACGAAGCAGTAACGATCTTGATCACGACCTATAATTACGTCGCTCGATTACAATACGTACAAAATACGAGCAACGATGCGTACATCGTTACGACGAAAACATATATATATTTATATATGCATACATACTTATATGTGATGAGAAATCCACTTGCGCGTTCTAAACCTTAACACTTAGTATATTTTATATATATACTATTTTCCATCCAATCATATACTATTTCATTTTTAGAATCGACCAACGGCCTCAAAAGTAATTACTTACGATAATATATTATTCGATATTATTTTATAAATCGAAATCACCTTCATAGTTCGTTAACGTTTACTAATGTCCTTGTTGACTTTTACGTTTGACTTTTTAATAAAATACATTTATTTTCTAAGTCTGACCCGACCAAAACGACCCACTAAATCACCTTTTCACGACTCGGGTTCTAAAGCAAATTTATGCGAAACGATATTCCGGACAACTTTTTAGTTTTAGCCGAGACCTGAAACTCGACAGAAAATGACCAAAATGCCCTTACGAGAATCTGCTGAAACTATATATATATTTTTATAAAAATACAGAAGTTTGACTTTCGATTTTGACCCGTTATATTACATTTTCACGACTTTGACCAAAAAGAGATTTTATGCAAAACGTCATTCCGAACAACTTTCGTGTTTCGCCGGAAGGCCGAAACGGACTCGAAAGTGCTCAAAACGTCAAATTACGAAACCTGTCAGATTTAATATATATACTAAAAATGACCCATTTTCTACTAAAGTGTATATATCGATCTAGCTCCAGTTTCTTCGTTATTGGTAGTTAGAAGTCCCATTTTATATCAAAACGTCCGTCTAGGAAAGCTTTATTATATTTCATAAACAAAAATCCAACTTTTAAAAATCTCAACCCCGAAACATAGGTACTGTTTTCTGGTCAGAACGACCCGATACAAAATGCGTTAAAACTAGTTTTCGACCCAAAAACTCATCAAAAATGCATCCAATATACTTTATAATTTCATTCTAATCCTACTTTAATATCAATATCACAATATACTAACGCCGCAAGTTCCAATCGATTTCATCACATATAAAAAAAAAATCAATTCAATGAACGAAACAATCGAAATAATAATAAAAGGAAGGCTCACAATGATATACGGAGCAAAGTCGGAAAAATAAAATGCACCCGTCTCGTCCCTTTTATTCCTAGCCGCGGCTCACCACAACTCGAACCAAACCAAAAACCAAGCCGAAACCTTCTTGAAATTTCTTAGATATTGAGTGAGAATACTTGTAAATGTTGTAGAAAAAGATTATATGGTTTGCTCTTGCAACTTATTTTGGGACGTGGGTATATAGAGAAAAAAACTTTTAATGGCTTTAACCAATACTACAAAACATCGTAGTATTCTTAGGATGATGTGTGAAACTTGTATGGGTTGTAGAAAAAGGTTGTTTTGTATGTCATTATTAAAAGGGGTGGTGCTTTGTGCCTGTGGCCTTAGCAAAGGATGAGAAAGAGAGGTTTTGTTTGATTTTTAGTTAAGTGTTTTGTGTATGTGTGTGTTCTTATTCTTGTATACTAGTATATATATGATATTACAGGGTCAAAAGTTTGCAGTAGGAGTCTTGGACAAAAGGAGGGTCTTAAGGAAAGACCATAGTCAAAGTGAAAAATAACTAGCTAGGTTTAATGACTTAGGAATTGGACAAGACCAAGATATAAAAATTGTGTGCTTTTTGTCCCTTGGTTGATGTTGTTGCCGTGTGAAATGAGAAGAAAAAAAAGGAAAACAATATGATTTTTATCTTATACAAAATATCTAGTTAATATTGAAGACTTGAAGTTGTAGTTTAAAACATTAAGATGTTACTTTGCAAAGTGTATGCTCTAGTTAGTTTATTTAATGTACAATAAGACTAACAATGTTAACTTAGTTAAAGTTTAATAAAACTTTGGGTATTGGATATCAAAATAGTTATCTGTTGAAGCGTAGAAATGTTTTTGGTGGTTCCGGGTATGCCTAAACGTATTTTATCGAAAAACGTAAACGTTTTACGTAACCAATAAAAATAAAATACAAAAGATAATAATTAATTTCGTAAAAAAAATAATATAATGTTTGCTTGAGGTAAACTTTAATTTGTTTGGCGCCCGATTACGTTAAATGAAAATTTTTAGCATACGCGATTTAACTATGTTATAAGAATTAAAAGTAACCGCGTACAACACTAAAATAAATAGTGAAATAAATGACGTCGTAAATGACCTGAAAATACGGAATGTTACAGTCTCCTCCGGTTAGAAGAGCCTTATCCTCAAGGCTCAGGTTGCAACACCTGAAGAAGGTACGGGTTCAGAGAAGGGATGCGGAAATTTCTTCCGGATTTGTGTTGATGAAGAGGTGTAGGTTTTAAGGTGACTACTCTCAGCATGACATGGTTCTTCTTGAATGCATAGGTAATCAGTCTATGCACCAAATATACATAGGTGATTAGGCTATGTATATTTGAGGGCCAACGATGCAATGCTCATTTTCATCAAAATAGTGTGATGTAGGAAATGTATCAAATAGTTTTATAACGAAATGAAATAGTCGATAAAGTAAACGGGAAGTAGCTCATAGGGTGACAACAAAATGGTTTATAGGTTGACATCGAGATTGTTTGTAAAGCGATAGGTCATAACAAGTATAAAGAATATCCGAACAAACGCAGAAGTAGTCAAAGAGAATGAACGTAAAGAATTATTCAATCAACAAAATAAACGTAAAGAGTCGTGTTCTAAAGGTAGGTGCTCCAAGGTGACACGTATGAGGTGACAAGTTAATTGTCGTACTCCCATCAACTGAAAGCCTTCAAAATGATGGATTACGAAACAACATGTGCGATTCAAAATCATAAGAAGAGTGTTCCAACTCGGAGTTTCGATTGGTAATGTAACTTGGGAATTACATCATTATGCATGTGAATTTTGATATCATCAAAAAGGAATAAAGTAAAGTCGCATAAATGATCGAAGTTAATCGTAAGAGATCAAGAAGAAATTATCCCATATTTATAGGTATCCATATATAATACCAGTATTGACGCTCAAGGGAGTAAAATGAGAAATCAGAAAGTACACGAAAATCAGAGTGATCAATATTTATATAACAGACCGATATAAGGTAAATAGTAAGACATCATATGATAGACGTAAGAGAACGAAATCATAGTCTAATATTAAATACTCCTTATCCATGTAATAGTAGTAGGGATGCAAAAGAGAGCATATAAGTTACCTGGGAGCAAGCGCGCGCGGATATCGGATAAAACAAGGAGAGACTCTATATTTTGAAAACATGGTCATAGTCTAGGTTTTGAAAACCACCTAGTTCTCTATGACCTGAGCTCTGATACCAATCTGTAACACCCCCCAAAAATCTGGTAACGCAGCGGAATAGTAACATTGGGGTGCTACTTCAGGGCACAAAACACAAGTCACAGAAAACGACCTCAAAAGAGACGTTTAAAATAAATTTCACATTTGATATATTAAAATCAGAGTTTACAAAGGATCCCATTTATAATGCAATAGAAACATTTTGTTTAAAACGTTATCGAATGGTACTCAAGTTATTAAGCCTTCAAAAATATATCCGCGCTACACCAATGCTCCCAATGCTCCACTAGCAAAATGATAACCTGAGAAAATACATGCTAAAACGTCAACAATAATGTTGGTGAATTCATAGGTTTAAGTAAAAGCAGTGTTGAAATAATTTAAGTACTATTTCAGTAGAAAAAGTAGCGTTACAACATTTCAAAGTATCGGTTCAGAAATCCAGGTAGTGATTCAATAAGTCAAGAAATACTGATATAATTAAGCAGTTTAGTGGACCACAAGATTTAAGTGATGGCGGACTAAGTACGTATTCCGAAGTCCAAAACAAGTAAAGTAGACAAGGGAAACAAATTCACCAAGTCTAAGTATATGTTATTGCACTAAGCTCATGACCCCGAAGCCTTAACTGTATGTCTGCCCCAAATAGGTAGGGTGTCTGCCAAAACAGCCTACAGTTCCTCTAAATGTTAAATGCACCATGATCAACTTGTGACCATAAATTTCCGGTGGGGATTGTTAGTCCCGATAGATCTATCCACAACACTAGCGCTCACTATAATAGCAATTGACGGTTCATGATATCAGGGACTTAATTGGCACTGTGGTAACTTAGGCAATAATAATCAGGCAATAATCTGGATAGCATACAGTTTAAAACACTTGTGTCCGAAGAAAAACAATCATGTTGTTCAAAATTCAAGGTTTTCAAAGTATAGGTATTCAATGATCTCAAATCAGGTAGCAGACAAATCAAGCTTTGGTAAAAATAGTCAGGTAATTGTACTGTAGTAAAATATACGAGTTTGTAACAGAGCATGTATTCCCCTCGCGGGTTTATAAAACATTAAAAAGATTAAAATGCGAGACTATGAACTCACCTTGAGTGAATAAATCAACAAAATAGATCAAAGAGTGAAAATGCGTCACAGATAAGTCGAGAGCAACCTAATTAGATATAGGCCGAATAAGTACTAAGTACTATGGATAAGTAATACCGTATATAAGTCTATATAGCTACATCACCATCTAATTGTGTTTGTGAAATAATGATTAACTCGCATTTGATAAATAAATGCCATGTATTTAAGTTCGTATAATCGCCTAACTAGTTCAATCGCCCTTGAAAAATAATATTTATAAAGTTTAAGACATGTATAAATATTATATAAATGATTCTAAAATGTTTCGCAAAAATTTATTTTAAAAACGAACCAACACTATTCACCTCAGGAAATAGTGCACAAGTTATAAAATAATGCGTAACTTTCTCGTTTTAAGCTCGTTTCTTACGTTTCTTATGTCCACGCTTTCGTATTAAGACGACGTATCAAATATGACATTTTAGTATTTCATGTCCTCTGGTGAACAGTACTTTTACTGTTCACACCAATTATAAAGTTATTTTTATAGATTTAGTTATCATAAAACCCGTAAATGGCGTATCTTATTCGTTTTAACTCCGTTTTTAGTGATTCTTTCGAGTACGCTCTCGTAATTAAAAGTTATATTTATTTATGATGTTTTACAAAAATAAATATCTCTGATGAATAGTAACTTTTTATAAAATTATTTTTATAAAAGTACTAATTATCGTAAACTCGTAATTAACGTATCTCCTTCGTTATAAATTAGTTTTTTAAGTTCTTTACATGCTTGGAATTGTCATGAGACGTACTATTTTTATAAACTATAAAATCCATGCCTTAAAAGTCGAACTTAAACAGCCCTTTTTATATCTTTATGTATACTTATTTATATAACTTGTTTTATGTATTTTTCAACTTAGTAAATTACCACAAATCTTTATAGCCTTATTTATCATACATGATACATATAATAATGTCCCTAGTCCATCTTTTGTCCACATAAGTCCATGATAACAATATTAACAAGATTAGTAAGTTATTTACAACACTTTTACTTGTAGCTTTTTAAACGAACCTTAAAAACCCTAATCTTGTACATACACTTTTTATGCTTAACTAAGAGTGTAAAAACTTATGTATCTATTTTAACATTATGTTAACAACAACATATCTTATATAAAAGTGTACAAAACAATGACAACAAGTAAAAATCCCCTTTTCATGTTTAAGAGCATCCTAATGGTGATTTCACTATATAGAGTTCATATATGCATAAAATAATAAATGTAAGTTTACAAAGAGTTTTAAATAACCTTAATGAGATGTAGTATGATGACGTAACAAATCCAAACCCTTGTTTAGATTTTAAACCAAAGCTTACACTCTTTAAAACCTTAGTTTTCCAAGGAAAACTTTATCTTGTAAATACTTGCTTACACCTTTTAATGGCTTAACCAATACTTCAAAATATTGTAGTATATCTTAGGAATGATGTGTGAATACTTGTATGGGTTGTAGAAAAGGTTGTATGTATTATTTAAAAGGGGTGCTTTGTGCCGTGGCCTAGCAAGGAGAGAAAGAGAGGTTTTGTTTGATTTTTAGTTAAGTGTTTTGTGTATGTGTGTGTTCTTATTCTTGTATACTAGTATATATATGATATTACATGGTCAAAAGTTTGCAATAGGAGTCTTGGACAAAAGGAGGGTCTTAAGGAAAGACCATAGTCAAAGTGAAACATAACTAGCTAGGTTTAATGACTAAGGAATTGCACAAGACCAAGATATGAAAATTGTGTGCTTTTTGTCCCTTGGTTGATGTTGTTGCCATGTGAAATGAGAAGAAAAAAAAGGAAAATAATATGACTTTTATCTTATACAAAATATCTAGTTAATATTGAAGACTTGAAGATGTAGTTTAAAACAATAAGATGTTACTTTGCAAAGTGTATGCTCTAGTTAGTTTATTTAATGTACAATAAGACTAACAATGTTAACTTGGGTAAAGTTTAATAAAACTTTGGGTATTGGATATCAAAATAGTTATCTGTTGAAGCGTAGAAATGTTTTTGGTGGTTCCGGGTATGCCTAAACGTATATAAAAATAAAATATAAAAGTAGATTATTACTTTCACAAAAATAATACATTGCTTGTTTGACGAAAACTTTAATTCGTTTGGTGTCCATTTACGTTAAATGTTGATTTTTAACTTACGCGATTTAACTTTAACTATTAAAATTAAAAGTAAACGCGTGCGAGAATAGAAATAAATAGTGGATTAAATAGTGTCGTAAATGACCTGAAAATACAGAATGTTACACAACCGGCTGAAATCAGATTCCTTGAAGGTGTATTTCTTCTTATCAGCTCTTGTCACAATAATGCTTTCCAAGAATCCGTACTCAAACAGAACATCTACTTTAACTGCATCCACAAACGTAATCTTTAAATCTGAATATACCTTTTCGACAATTGTAGCAGATCTTTTTCCTCTGTATGAAAGCCTTTTCATTTTCTCCCAGTGATGGATTCCAAGCATAGCATCCGCATCGTAATCAACCAAAGTTCTTCTAAAGAGATTGCCATTGTCTTCTTCAATCCATTCGATCTTGTATTCAGCAGCATGGCATTTGGTGATAAACAAGGCATACTTTCTTCCCTTTAAATCTATGTTTCCAGAATTTACATACTCGAGGTCTTCATTGAAGAAATATTAAGAAGAGTCCTTCGACTCAATTTAGGACCAACCAACGGCAGTGGCTCATTGCTATCAAGTCCCAATCCATAATCTATAGCCCAATCCATATCATCTGACATTGCAATTGTCATTTGATCCATATTATAATCATACTCTGCCTTGCTCGTAAATCTATTCCCAAATAGCTCATATCCATCTTTCCCGAACTCTTCTAGTTTGCTTAAGTTGAGCTTATCGACTTTGAGACACCTTTTCAACCTTTTTGCAAATGTGAGTGTCGAATTGTCAAGTATTATCCCTCTGTCTTCTAGTTCCTCTAGATCTTGATATGTGTCAACAACTTCATTGAACCTTTCTTCTGCACTTGACCTTCTAATCCATAGGTAATCTGTATACTCAGCAGGTGGTCTGTCAAGCCAGTATGGTTGTTTACGTGTCCTTCCAGCATAAGATAGTTGCCTTGCATGATCACTTGCTTCAAACGTAAGTTGATCATTTCTTGAAAATTATTAACCCGCAAACTTTATCTTTTTACGTCTTTGTTGATAGAAAATATGCCTAAAAATGTTATTAATATTTTTCGACCTCTCTATGTTTTGATAATTACAAAATGTAAAAACGATTAATGAAAAATTATTTCTAAACAAGTAATTAGTAGTAAATTTTCAAAATGAAAATTTAATCACTTAAAGGTATGAATAAATAAATGCTTTATGCATTTTATGATCAAAAGAATTTTTATTCAACCTCACATTTTTTTATAAAAATGTCACAAAATTTTTTATAACTTTTATAAAACATTTTTAGATTTAAAAGAAATATTTTATTCAAAATAAATATTTTGAATTCAAATTTTTTATCTAAAACGGCTAGAAATGTTTTAGAAAACACCTCCCCCGGAAAAGACAAAAAAAGGAGCGTCTGACCTGGGTGGCCCCCTTAATTATAAAGGCGGCCCCTTAATTATTAAGGGGACCGACACCCCAATTAAGGGGACCGCCAAGATAAAAAAGCAACTTAGTTTGCCTATAAATACTAGACTATTCCCCACTGATTTTCTCACCTTTTGCATACACTTTCTTTCTGTTCAAAATCAGTTTATACTCTCTTACAATCCTTTGATCATTTAATCATAAAGCTTTGTTTCCAAGTGATCCAAACTTAATTCCTCAAGTGTAAGAGAAGAATACTTCTTATCATCAAGTCAAGAAGTGTTATAGTTTAGTTGGTATTGTTGTGAAGTTGTGTTAGATCTTGTAAATCATGTGTGTATATTGTGAAGGTGTGTATTGTAGTTGTGTATAGTAGTTAGATTGTGGTGATCATTGTAAGTATAGTTAGATCGGGGTGATCTTTGTAAGTAGTGTTCGATTGGTGTGATCGTAGTAGTGTCTAGGCATAGTAAAGTTGTAAAGCGTAGTGAAGCTGTGAACCGAAGTGAAGTAGTGAAGCTAAGAGAAGTCGTGAAGTGAAGCAAAGTTGTGATTTGTTGCAAAGTGGTGTGATTAGCATACAAGAGTTGTGATAGATTGGTTCTAGCTAGGATTAGAACTTGACATTTCACTTAGTGTCGGAAATTGGTGTAAGCAAAGTTGTGTACGGTTTTCTCCGCCTAAAGGGAGTTTGTTGACATAGTGAAGAGAACTCTCGAGTTTGGTACTCGGGGAGTTGAGTAGGGCGAAGAGGTGCTTCATTACCGAACCACTATAAATCCTTGTGTTATGGTTTGATCTTTCTAACTCTTATCTCTTGTCTTTCATATTTACTTGTAATTTACTTACTTGTCATTTACTTACTTACTTGTATTGTTCATATTGTGCACATATTGAGATCACATAAAATCGAATATAAGTTTTTATAAACAAACATAACATTAATTTAAAAAGCGGTAAACTATTCAACCCCCTTCTAGTTTTCCACAATTGGTATCAGGAGCCACGTCAAACAAGATTTTTAAAATAAATTGTATTTTAAAACTTGAATCGATCTATGGAATCGGAAAAATATTTAGAAGGGCAATCTATGCAAAGACCACCACTATTTGAAAGTGATGGATTTATTTATTGGAAAAATAGATTCGAAACTTATGTGAAATCAAAAGATCTAGATCTTTGGCATGTTATTACCTATGGTGATTTTCCTCCTATTCAAAATAATCCCGAAACTAAAAAGGATGAAATTGTACCATTTGATAAACAAAACGATGATCTTAAAAAGAAACTTGCTAAAAATAATGAAGCTAAAATGGTGATTTATAATGCTTTACCACGTAAAGAATATGAAAGAATTTTTATGTGTAAAACCGCAAAAGAAATTTGGGATACTTTATTAATCACTCACCAAGGTAATAGTCAAGTCAAAGATAATAAAATAGATCTTCTTGTTCAACAATATGAACAATTTACGATTCCGGAAGAGGAATCGATAGATAATGCTTTTGCTAGATTTAATACTATTATTACTAGTCTAAAAGCACTTGATGAAGGTTTTTCTAGCAAGAATTATGTTAGGAAATTTCTTAGGGCACTTCATTCTAAATGGCGCGCAAAGGTTACAACTATTGAAGAATCAAAGGATTTAACATCTCTATCACTTGACGAACTTATTGGAAACTTGAAAGTTTATGAAGTAATAATAAAGAAAGATTCCGAAATGGTCAAAGGAAAAAGAGAACAAAATAGATCTCTTGCTTTGAAGGCCAAAAAGGAATCAAGTGATGAAGATAGTTCGACTTTTGATAGTAAAGAAGAAGAATACGCCATGGCCGTGAGAGACTTTAATTTTTTTTCAAAAGACGAGGAAGATTCGTAAGACAACCACATGTTGAAAGAAAGTCATCCCAAAAAAATAAAGACGACAAAAATGGAAAAAGCGAAAGAAAATGTTTTAAATGTAGAGATCCAAACCATCTCATCGGGGAGTGTCCAAAACTATCAAGAAACTACAATCAAAGAGCCTTCGTCGGAGGATCATGGAGTGATAGCGACGAAGACAATAAAGAAAATACTAAAGACGAAAAATGTCTTATGGCCAATGCATCCAATGAGGTACTTTTCGAAACCGAATTATTTAGTGATGACCAATCATCGTTAGATGAAAAAGACTTAGATAGTGAATATAATAGATTATGCAAAGTAGGCCTAAAAGTCATGGATAAAAATAAATCACTAAAACAAATTAAAAATCAATTAGAAAATAAAGTACTAGAACTAAAAAATAAATTGACTAGATTATAAAAGGGTAAGGAAGTCAATGAAGAATGTAAAATATGTCAAGACCTTAGGTTTAAAAATGAAAAGATTAAGGAAGAAATTTCTAAGCTTGATCAATTTAATAATAGTAGTCAATCGCTTAAGAAAATGTTAAATCTTTAAAAATCTTCCGGAGATAAATTCGACCTAGGATTTAATCTTATCGAAGGATCAACTAGTGAGTCTAAACAAGTAAATTTTGTAAAGTCACAAGAGGTTGAGTCTAAAGAAAAAGTAGTAGAATTAAACTCAAGCCCAAGACCAAAATTTATGCTTATAAACAATACTAAAATACCCATTGCAAGCGACGACGAAGTAAAACATTTTTATAAACCTTCTTTAAAACCCGAAGTTGGATTTACTAAGCCTAAAACAAGATCTAAGACTCCTCTTCCAAAAAGAACAAATAACGCTCACCCTCGGTCTAAAACACCACAACCTAGGAGAGATCAAGGTAGACAAAATTACCCTAATAATAATCATTCAATGTGGAATTATTCACAACAACCAAACTTCTCTCCGTGGGGAATATGTCCACCCTATATGTATCCGAATCAAATGCAACATATGCAAAATATGTTCGGGACTAACAATTTTGGACCCATGAGACATTGGGGACCAAGTGGTTGAGTCGTTACAACATTCAAGTGGAGTTGTTCATGAACATTTCTTGGAATCCGACGAGTGAATACATTCTTATAATCTTATGACGGGTTTATCAAAAGTTTCTCCTTCAAAGATTGCTCTCTTGAAGATGTTGAAGAAAATACATTGTAGGCAAAGGTATGTCTTCTTTTCAAACTCCTTAGAATTTAGATTGTGTGTTAAATGTTAAATGATTATATATTATTATGCTACATGTAGTATATGCTAAACAAATAAATTATAGTTAATAGAATATAATTTAAGCTTGTGGAAATAGTGTAGTCACTAGAAATGTCATTTGTTGGTTTTCTAGAATTAAGAGAATTTGTTCATTATGAACTCATCTCTCACGTAGTTGAATTATAATTCTCTACGTACCTTTATAAAATAGAAATCTTCTATGTCCACTAGTAGCGAACTCACATAGATGAAAAAAGTGAGTTAGTGGTTAATTATGAACATAGAAGTAGGATTAATTTTGCATCTTACGCTGGAAAGGCATGATATCAAAACACTATGGATGAAACAAACGCCCTTCGACTACGACGTCCGCCTCGTCTACATGTCTACAATAAACTACGTCTATCGGAATCCTCTCATCAAGCTCTGACTCCAATCTATTATTCTATCGTCACATATTTATCATTTCTCAAATACTACAAATCGTGACAATTAATTATTTCATCCGTAGTAATTAATTTATTCAATTGACAAAAAGTTGATTGAAACCGTCACTAAATCCTCGTTAGATATTCTCTCGGCTTGACAACATGATATCATCTCTAAACCACCTCTCGATCCAAAAATCTTGACAACTTAATTGTTTCATTAGAAATTATTTAAGTTTACTTAACTTAACGAAAAGTTAATTAAAAGTGTCAAGTATTTTTTCTCTCGTCTTCAACTTCATTCTTTCGACAACTAGAGTATATAAAATAATATTACTAGTAGCTCCCGACGAATTTTGATAATTGTTTATTTGCAAAACTAGTCAAAATCGAAAAACAAATTTGTTTTTTTTCTCAGATAGGAGGCCCCCTTAAAATTAAAGGGACCGGCCGTGTTAATATGGGCGACCCCTTTATGTTTAAGGGGGCCGGCCTATTTAATTCGCCAAACACCTCATTTTTTTCTACAAAACACAATACCAAACACCCATTTTCACTCATTCCTTTTCCTCCTGCTACTGTGTGACGAACACATACACTCAAAAACCTTAAAATCCAATCTTTAAACTCAAAATCCAACCAATTTCGCAAGGGACAATCACCAACAACTCAATTAACAACACCTATTGTAAGATTTTCTTTACTTTTCTCTTTCGATTTCATCCAATTTTGCTCTTAATCAAAATTGGGTATATTCATGATTTTTGTATCTTTTATATTTTTATGATTAGGTCTAGAAAATCCATAACTATAATGATTCCCGTAGTCATAAGAATTTAAAATTTCAATAGGATTGAGTCACAAATTTATTTATTTTTGGTTCGAAAATTTATAAAAATATATACATTTTTCGAAGAAAAAAAATTAACTAAGAAATTTTCAAAACAAAATTTCATACGTTGTTGATTCATGCCAAAAACACGTTAAAATGATTATACTTTGACTATCGAAACATACATACCCAAATGCTTATTTTTCGAATCAATGGGTAAAGTTTTATAAAAATAAAGAGGTGTTTGGTTCATTTCTTAGGATCAATTTTTAGATTCGAAATGACCATCACTATATTTTTGTCACTTGTATAAACATATAACTAACCTCTATAAGTCATCAAGATATATAATTCATATATACATTGATACATTTTATAAAAAGTGTAAAATAAAGAGGCGTTTGGTTTAATGGTTTAAAACATAGTATTGAGTCAAAACAAACACCATTTAACTATCGTTAAGTCAAAAATATTAAACTAATAGTTGTCAACAAAATATACAACTTAACATATATCTTTCAACAATTTTAGTCAAGTCTTGAATTGATTAGGGAATATTTGGGTCATTTCCTAGATGTTGAAATATATAATTGATATATATTCTTCGACACCCTAGATTAAGTGAAAAATAAATTAAGGAACATATGAATTACTTCTTAGGTTTTTATTTTTAGAGTCGAAGTAATCCTTGTCCCACATTTGTTGTTTCTCAAAACTTTTTATTTTTTTTTATTTTTTTAATAATTTATTTCGTTGTTATCTTGTTTAGGTGATAAACATGCCTCGAGCAACAGTTGGTGATACCTCTCTTACCCATTCTTACATTCCCAAAGTATCCCAAACACCCGGTATTTCTCCTACTATCGCAAACTTCTACAAATCTATCAAAAATCGATGCATTCATGAGGGTAGAGTTGTTGATCAACTTTACTACACATCTGATCACATCGATCATTGTTTTTCTAACATACGTCTCAATTGTCTCTACGAAATTAAAGAGCCAATTGTCCCTCGTTTTATTCTGGACTTTTATAGTCAAGTCACTCTTCAAAGAGATGACTTCGGCGTCATTCTTATCTCTTTCATGATTCAAAACGAATTCATCACTCTCTCCCTCCAACAATTCAGTCAAATCGTGAGAATACCATTCAATGGCCAAACCGTATTCACAAATGAATGGGATCTTGGTTCTCTTGCATACTCCCAAGAAACAGCAGGACCATATCCTATGACCTTCCTACTCCTGAAGAAATTCATTAATTTCTTCAATTTTAATGTGTTGAACCTAACCGCAAAATTAAACACAAAAACGTCATTCTTTCACCAAAGAACTTATACAAGACTTGAAAAGATGGAACGGACTCATTTATGAGAATGTGTTCGGATTAGGAGGACACCAGGACCATCTCCCAGCTTGCCTTGCTCATATATTATATTGTATTCTAGCCGAGCAACAATATAATCTTGCCTATTTCTTTGTCAAAAGAATTGAAAGTGCACAGGAAACTCCTATAGCCCATCTTCCTTATGGTATGTTCTTGACACGTCTCTTTTGACATGTTATGGAACACTATCCTCACCTTGACAATGGCATTTACAATGTCATTGATCATGCCATGCGTCCACTCACTTTAAGACAAACCCGGAGACCCCAAAGTGATTATGGCAAAGCCCGTCACTCCGTCTCATCAACATCCGCCCATCATAACCTTAGATCTTCATCTCGCCAAGGAGATGATGATGAGGATGATGGTGCTTCTCGTGCTAGTACCCTATCTCCTACTACTTACCTAAACTCTCTCGGACCTCTAGATTACCAACAATATGACGTTCCCACTTCTTCTGAACAAAATGATGATCTTCTCTTCGAGCGTCAAACCGACTTGCTCAATCAAACATGACAAATGCATAAGGAACTTAGAGGTGGATTCAAATCGTTTGGCAAGGCATTACGAGGAGTTTTTGGGAAGAAAAAGAAATGAAGACGTTGAATGATGACTAGCTTGGTAGAATAATTGGTTTAGGACCTTGTGTGAACTTATGTTTATGTTTAATTAATTGTGTGATGACAACCCGATTTAGTCGGAAGTATGTGAACTTATTTGGCTTACTTAGAACCCTTAATCTTTATGTGCTATTAGTATGTTCTTAATGTTTATTTTTATCTCATATTTTTTGTTGCAATCATACATGATATACTTGGTTTCATACATATATTTTTGCATGGGGCTTGCTGCAAATTGACCACCAAAACACAACCTTTCTCATAAATTTTTACAAAAAATCAAATTTTTAGTCGTTTGAAAATCACCAGATGGGCGGCCCACTTAATTCATAAGGGCGGTCCCCTTAAAATTAAGGGGGCAGACACCATAATTAAGGGGACCGACCATCTGCTTCACGGATTTTACTGTTTCTTTCTGCTTTTTGACTCCATTTTACCTAGCCTCAGCTATCCTTACCCAAAAAACTCAAACATATTTTAGAAATTCTTAAACCTATTCAAATCCATTCCAAGGTTTTCAAGATCAGGATCCTACCCATGATCGTTTTCGTCTTTGCAAGATCGAGATCGTAAAGTCGGATCGGGATCGTAAGATCTTACTATAATGTCATTGTCTTAATAGTCTTTGTAATATTATACAAATCTTCAAATTATTATGTATCAAAAACACAAAATTATATGAATGTATCATAGAAATGTTGTCCTAAATTATGATTATGAAATGTTTAAGAAGATTAACATGTTGTTTTTTTAAATTCTACGAAACACAACCCATAAAATTTGTAGGTTTTTAGTTTGTGGTTTGAAAAAAGTAAGATCGGATTGTAGTAGATCTTAAGATCCTATGGTCAAGATCGGGATCCTATAAGATCCTAAGTATGCAAAGATCCTACATAGGATTTGGATCATTTTTGCTTTGCAGTATCGTAAAATCGTAAGATCCTAAGATTAAGATCGGGATCTTAACAACCATGATCCATTCCATTTCCAAACCATTCTCATCAAATAAATTCCCTCCAAATGATCACCACTATTTCATCATCTTCTTCATTCTCTATCAACTACCATAAACCACCATGGCATCCACTAGAGCTTCCATTTCCAAAGCTTCCAAAAGACCAAAAAGCAACATCATTCCACCAAAACAATTGTTTGTGGATTTAACTCATGATAACTCTAAAACCTCATCACCCAAACATCAACTCTCATCCCCTAGTGCTCCTAATGCACCTTCAAAAATACCATCAACCAAAGGTACCTCCTCATCCTCCATTGACTACACACCCAAATCACCAACATCATCCACATCACCATCAATCAATGGTTACTTGAACTCACCAACATCTCCTCCTCCAAGAGTTCCTCCACCACCTCCAACTCAAGAAAATACATCAATGAACATCACTCTCACCCTTTTACCAATTACCCCACTTGATGTCTAATTTAATACCCTATAACCTTTTCCACCTATCTTTGGTCACCCTATTCCTTGGAACCTTATTGAGGCACATGGAGACTCATGTTTGTGTTGCATTCACAACCGTACTCTTATCTTTGGATTGAGAGATGAACTCTAATACATGTTTTTTTTACATAGAACACATGCTCTCACAACCTCCACCACCCAATTCACCACCACCACCATCAATTTCACCAAACAAAACATACACCATGTTTAGCCACTTTCAAATAATTGTCAACCAAACCTTTTGCAAGCAAGTCCTATGGAATTCTAGGAATGATAGGATCTTTGTAGTTTAATTTTATGTATGTTGTACTAATATGCTTTAAGCATATTATTTCTATTTGATGTATGCATGCTTGTGTGTTATACATAATTATTATGTTTAATGAATGGACTTTAGTCTTATGTTTTAGTTATGCACTTAACTTTTTAGTTGATATATATATTTGTGGTTATTAGTTTATATAAATTTCTTGACAATTGACAAACATTATCAACATGCTCTAATATTTTTTTTATTTGCTATATGTTAGAAATGGTTGTCTTGTTCTTCTAACTTGTTCTTGTAGCAAAGTTACCATAGCTCGATTCCTTGGTGTCCTCGAACGAGAGGGAGTACACATCAAGGGGGAGCACTTATTCCGTCGTTTCTACACATAATCATCGACAAAGCCTTTTTGATTCTACAAAAAGGGGGAGAAATAGAAATAAAACTCATTAAATACTTGTTTAAAAATAAAATTACATTTAATGAGTTTAGATTTTGTAATCATCAAAAAGGGGGAGATTGTTGATAGAAATAATGCCTAAAAATGTTATTAATATTTTTCGACCTCTCTACGTTTTTATAATCACAAAATGTAAAACGATTAATGAAAAATTATTCATAAACAAGTAATTAGTAGTAAATTTTCATTTCGAAAATTTAATCACTTAAAGGTATGAATAAATAAATGTTTTATGCATTTTATGATCAAAGAAATTTTTATTCAACCTCACATTTTTTATAAAAATGTCACAAACATTTTTATAACTTTTACAAAATATTTTTAGAATTAAAAGAATTGTTTTATTCAAAATAAATATTTTGAATTCAAATTTACTACTTAAAAACGGCTAGAAATGTTCCAGAAAACACCTCCCCCAGAAAGACAAAAAAGGGAGCGTCTGGCCTGGGCGGCCCCCTTAATTATAAGGGCGGTCCCCTTAATTATTAAGGGGACCGGAACCCTAATTAAGGGGACCACCCAGACAAAAAAGCAACTCAGTTTGCCTATAAATAATGGACTATTCCCCACTGATTTTCTCACCTTTTGCACATACTTTCTTTCTGTTCTAAATAAGTTTATACTCTCCTACAATCCTTTGATCATTTAATCATAAAGATTTGTTTCCATGTGATCCAAGCTTAATTACTCAAGTGCAAGAGAAGAATACTTCTTATCATCAAGTCAAGAAGTGTTATAGTTTAGTTGGTATTGTTGTGAAGTTGTGGTAGATCTTGTAAATCATTTGTGTATATTGTGAATGTGTGTATTGTAGTTGTGTATAATAGTTAGATTGTGGTGATCATTGTAAGTATAGTTAGATCGGGGTGATCTTTGTAAGTAGTGTTCGATTGGTGTGATCGTAGTAGTGTCTAGGCATAGTGAAGTTGTGAAGCGTAGTGAAGTTGTGAAGCGAAGTAAAGTAGTGAACTGAAGAGAAGTCGTGAAGTGAAGCAAAGTTGTGAGTTATTGTAAAGTGGTGTGATTAGCATACAAGAGTTATGATAGATTGGTTCTAGCTAGGATTAGAACTCGACATTTCGCTTGGTGTCGGAAATTGGTGTAAGCATAGTTGTGTACGGTTTTCTCCGCCTAAAGGGAGTTTGTTGACATAATGAAGAGACTTCTCGAGTTTGGTACTCGGGGAGTGGAGTAGGGCGAAGAGGTGCTTCATTACCGAACCATTATAAATCCTTGTGTTGTGGTTTGATCTTTCTAACTCATATCTCTTGTCTTTCATATTTACTTGTCATTTACTTACTTACTTGTATTGTTCATATTGTGCACATATTGAGATCACATAAAGTCGAATCTAAGTTTTTATAAACAAACATAACATTAATTTAAAAAGCGGTAAACTATTCAACCCCCTTCTAGTTTTCCACAATATTTTCTCCCCCGCATGATTTTCAGGATCATCCTGATCATCGTGAGATTTCTTCTTCAAGTTTGCATCTCTACAGGAGTCAGTTAAAGCAACTTGTTTGTCTTGTTAAATAGATTTGGATAGAGCAATGTACATATCATTGTTGATATCACCTTGAATAGAATTTATTAGTCATCATTTCATAAAGTGTTTCTTTCAGCTGTAGGATTGTGATGTTGGTACAAGACTGTGTAGGTGTTGTAGTGAGACTGATCTATGCAGTGCGAAGTACATGCGAGACAACTGTATGAAGACATGGTCGAACAATATTAGCAACATCAACATGAACAATTGTTGGATCATGATTCTTGACTTCTTGAATAACTTTAGCAGAAACTGATTCTTAAACTGTAATTGGAACCTTATCAGCAATAAATCCATCCATCTTTCTATGTTGCTCCTCGACCTTCTCTTGAAGAGCCTTGAATTGTTTAACCATAGGATTGAATATTTTTGCATTTGTGACTATCAGACGCATGTGTTTCTTTCCTTTTGAGGTTATTGGTTTTGTTCTGATGATTGTTGTGAAAGGACGAGATGGAATTGGATCATCAACACTGGTAATGGGTTGTACCAAAAAGTTTAAATTTTATGCTAAGACATTTGAAGGATTTTCAGATGCACCTAATATACAACTTGTTAGCTCAAGATTTCCTCTAGGTTGTAAACCAGGAGTTGGAGTCTCCCCTGGTGTAAGATGCATATCAGGGTTAGACATTTCCATAGAAGCAGATTAGACAGTATTCATTTAATCACGAAACAACACATTTAAATGCAATCAGTAAAGTCCCATAAAGCATGTGGTTAAACAGTCAACTTTGGTCAAAGTCAAAAAGTCAAAATCAAAGTCAGTGCTCAAACAATCCATTTTTTGCAGGTTTTTATGAAGGCATTTCCGCAGGTTTAAAAATTCCATTTCCGCAGGTTTATAAAAACTATTTCCGCAGGTTTTAAGAATCTGTTCCGTAGGTTTTTGTTCAATTTCCTTAGGTTTTTGTCAACTATTAGCGCATTTTGTCAAATACCATTTTCGCTGGTTTTTATTGCCATTTTTGAAGATTTTGTAAAACCAATTTCCGTAGGATTCCATTCTTTATTTCCGCAGGTTTTCAACAAACCATTTCCACAAATTTTTCCTTATTCCATTTCCACATGTTTCTTACATGGCATTTCCGCAGGTTTTTGAAACCTTATTTCCTTTGACATTTTGATCCTCAAAACACATCAAGCAGCACATTTAAGCAGAAGCAAACATGTATAACACATATACACTTTAAAATAACAAACTTGCACCAATTTTCTTATGTTTCCGAATTCCAAATGCAAGCATACAAACACATTTTATGCATTTTTGGTTTAAAACTTCTTGGCAAGTTGTTTTTCTATCACAAGCACACTCAATTCTTGAATAAACCACAACTAAACATTCACAATGGGTTCCCTCCTAATTTTTTTACCCATTTTCGCATATTTAACATCACAAGAACGCTTATTTATGTTTCCACTTACCAAATGACACTTCAAATCACTTATACAAACACACTTAAGCATTTTTAAACAACAAACAATCATTCAAACAGACAACCCACTATTTTCCTCCATAAAATCAACCATAGCTCAATCATATGTCAAAATTGAACAAATTCCTTTTGCCTTAAGTATAAACACACCTATAGCAACAATAGCCCTATGGTTAATTAAGCTAAAACACAAATTTAAAAAATAAGAACCTTAACCTAATTTAAACAAATTCGAAAGATATACAAAGAATTAATCCAATTTGTTTAAACTATGCATTATGGAGAGTGTAATTAACATATTTTGTGTTTTACCTTTTGATTAAATACGATTTCTTAGAATACTTTGATTTTGTACGAAAATGCTATAAGGGTGCGTTTTTGTTTTTGTGTTTTTGTGAGAATAAAAAGAAAAACGCAGGTTTGAAAGGTTTTATCAAAAAATACTTTCAAAATTTGACACGATCAGTCCCTATGGTTTCTAACACTTTTCAAACTTCTTAAATGTTTTCTTAAGACTTATAAATAACTATTATGAGTTGACAACTTAAGTCCTTGTAGTTTTCTAAGCCTTAACCACTTATTTATAAATTATTTCTAAGCCCGAAAGTTATTAACTTATGACACACTTAGCCCTTGGAGTTAAAATAAATTAACTCCCCTTCAAAATATGGCCCGGTAAGTTAAAAAACTTTTTCCTTTTAATTCCGTAACTTTGTGTTAGACATTTATTTTAAAAACTTTTTTCTCCCCCTCGAACAAAGACCCGTAGTTTAATTAAAGATTTATTGGATTTGTTTGAAAGTTCAAATTTCCTTTTAAGTCTTTGTAGAAAATTTCATTTTAAAGCACCGTCTCCCCCTTAAATAAAGACCCGTAATCTATTTAAAGGTTTCTTGGATTTGTTCAAGAGTTTGAATTTTATTGAGAAACTTTTTCCGATGAAGAAATTGATCTTGATTTAATTCAAAGTTTTTGAAAAATGATTGACCCAAACATGTTTGAAAACATCAATTTTAAGGAAAAAAATTATTCGGGTCAAAGAAGATTTCTCTTATTTTTAAGAATAAATGACACGTACATTTTTCTTTTCTGGAGGAGCACGGGTTGCACACTAAATTGTACACAAGCCTTAAAAAAAGAAATGATATATTTTAAAGTCTTTGAACTTTCATTCGAACTTTAGCTATAATCTCGTGTCATTATCGAATGACATTTCTAAGATCGTAGATATTATCGATGCTGAAAGACATGTCGAGAAGATTATTTTTGGCTTTTCCAAATTTTCTGATTTTATATTTTCTTTTTGGTTTTATATTTTTGTATTTTGTTTTTATAAAATGTTTTTGAAAAAATGAAAATCTGTTTAAGCTTTTTGAAAAAATATTTTACATATTATACAAAGGATAATGGTAGTAATTAAATTACTCTTCGTCCGACTCCGCAAGACTTTTTAGCTCTTCAAGTGTAATGCTTTGCATGCCAAGGCGATTTAGTAGAAACTCAAAGCGTTCTCTGCCGAGTGCTTTAGTGAAGATATCCACAAGATGATATGCGGTCCTTACAAAGTATAGCTCAACGACCTCATTCTCAACTTGTTCCTTGATGAAATGGTATTGAACTACAATATGATTCATCCTTGAGTGTTGAATGGTGTTGCAAGAAAAGGCAATAGCGCTCTTTGAGTCACAGTACAACAAGATCTTGTTCTAGTCAAATCCAGAATTTGTTAACTATGACCGCATCCATAGGATTTGTGCATAACAACCAAACAAGGAGATGTACTCTGCTTCAGTGGTTGAAATTTTCGTATACTTTTGTTTCTTGGAGGACTAGCTAACTAGCTTTTCACGCAAAAACTATGCACTTCCCGAAGTACTTCGTCTTGTATCTTGACAACCTACATGATTTGCATCTGCGAAAGCTATTAGATCAAATTCGATGTCCTTCATATACCACTGACCCATATTAATGCCTTTTAGGTACCGAAAGACCCGTTTCACCATTGTAAGGTGCTTTTCGGTAGGGTTGGCCTGATACCGTACACACACGCAAACATCAAACACTAAATCAGGACGACTTGCTATGAGGTACATAAGGGTGCCGACCATACTTCAATATCGCGTCGGGTTAATAGGATCCTCATTAAGTTTGACCTCTCCACTATAGGAGTGTCAACAGCATCACAATTTTCTAAACTGTACTTCTTTAACATTTCAAAAGCGTATTTTGATTGATTAAAGAAGATGCCTCTAGGATTCTTAGAAACTTGTAGTTCTAAAAAGAATGACATTTTTTCCATCATCGACATCTTAAAACGTTTTCTCATTGCGTTTGTAATTTTTTTATAGAAAATAGGATTTATGGAAGCAAATATTATGTCATCTAGATAGATTTGTACCAATAAGATGTGCTTGCATTCCTTCCTTGTGAACAAAGTTGGATCGACTGCACCCTTTATAAATTTTTGAGAGAGGAGGAATTTTGACAGTAGATCATGCCAAGCCCTTGGCGCCTGTTTCAGCCCATATAACGCTTTCTTTAATCTAAAGACATGGTTTGGAAGATCTTAATCAACAAATCCATCTGATTGACTGACGTATACTTCCACTTTGAGAATTTCATTTAGAAAAGTAGTCTTCACGTCCATCTGATACACTGTCATATTCTTGTGAGCGGCGTAGGCGATAAATATGCCAATGGCTTCTATATGCGCAACCAAAACGATTCTTAAAAGTTAATCCCCTCTTCTTGATGATAACCCAATGCAACTAATCGTACCTTATTCTTTAATACACCCTCATATTCATCCAGTTTCACCTTTAATATCCACTTAAGGCTGATGAGCATAACATTGGGTGGTCTTGGTATTAACTCTCATACTTGGAGTCACTCAAACTCATGAATCTCCTCTTGCATGGCTTTAATCCAGCTAGATTCTTTCATGGCTTCTTTGTAATTTTTAGGCTTGACTTTTGTTAAAAATGCATGGAAATAGCACCACATGGCATCGATAGCGACTTGACGTCTTTGTAGAAACAGGTTTGGATAGATTGCCAATGATTGTTGTTAACGAATGGTCCTTTGTCCATCTTCTAATATATGACTGAGGTTCTTGGAAGGTATGCATGTTTGAAGTATCTACAATCTATGATGAAGATGACTCAGCAGAACTGGTTTTAAGAGGAGCAAACGGATTTGTAAATGTATCACTGTCAAACTCTGTAACAACCCGAGTTTTACGACGCGTATGACGATCGTTGATTCGACGTCATAATTATTATTTTATGAATTTCTATGATTGAACGTCGACATGTAAAATTTTAATTGTCGAAAATAGATATTTTCGTATTCTATTACGGATGAAATTGAGAAATTTTTATTTTTGTCGTTCCGCGAGTCAACGTTTGACCACGCGACCGTTAAACGTTTTTAGCATCATAATAAATTATGGCTGATGACATCAAATAACGTCCATTTTATAGCATCATTTATCCCATGTAGTTAACATATTTTGTATAATTATTGCAAAGAATTGTTACTTAATCGTTTATATTTGAGAATTGTAGTAATTACGGAGTACTTGGTGAAGTTATGCTAAAAGGCACGCATTTTGGAGCTTAAATGAAGAGTTCGAGAAAGTCTACTGACCTGACAGCCAATATGCCGTATTATTGTAGATCTATACGACTTATCCAAGACTTTGACGAATCAAAAGACCATTGCCTAACTTTGAAGAATACGCTATATCCACATCAACGATATGCCGTATATAATACTTTGGTCAACAAAGAAGAACCAACTGGTTTAACATCAACACGCCATATCCATCAAGAAGATACGACGTATCCGTGCCTACTCTTCACAGATAACCATGATGGATTGAAGACCCAATATGTCGTATCCAGGAGACATCAATACGCCGTATTCACAATATAGTAATAAAATATTATGAAAGATATCAAACGTGGTCCTTACTCTAAGAAATCCCCAATACACCGTATCCCACATCGCTCGATACAGCGTATCGATCAATTTCCAGACCCTATAAATAGACGACCCTAAACTCAGTTTTAGGTATGCAAGTGAATCCCTAAACCACCAAGTCGACCAAGAGATGAATAAAGGAGCCCAGAAGGTCATAAAAGAGCCTCCAGATCATAGGAAAACTCTTGTAATCTTCGCGCAACCGAATACGCTTTCGATTAAGGTTTCTTTATTTTAATCGTTCATATATCAAACCGTGTGTATTTTTACAATGACTATCGGCTGATACCTTTAGGTATCAGCCATGTTTATGAAGATATAATGTTTGGTTTGTTTATCTTGATTGCTTAATTTATCGTTGATTGTTGTTTATGTTTATCAATTTATATTTGTTTATGTGCTTAAGTATGCGACCTATCATTCAACCGGGTCTAGTCCTACATATTTAATGCGCTGCAACTTCGGTGTTGTTTGGGCGTAGGCTAAGAGTCCGGGATAGCTCTCCATATTGCAATTTATATTTGTAGAATCATAGGATCACAAATATTGACCTATCTTTGCCCTTTGATTGTGAGCATAGTTAAGCCATAAGGTGGTCTTGGTTTCAACAAGTACATTCTTATTCCATTGGTAAGGACTCGAACAGTGGATTACTAGTATATAAAGAGCCGTTAAGCAGTAAGTGAGTAAAGTCTCAATGAGCTAGGGTTTAGTAAGAGCACCATTATTAATCTCCTAAGATAGATTATAATCAACGAATGCTTGCTTTATGCGGATGCGTCTAATTGTGACAGAATTAGTGTGTCTAGGTCTTAGGAAGAAGTATTGCCTAAGTCTAGGAATGATATGCCCTTCGAGATAAGTCAATCATTGCACTAATAAACAAACCAATGTTTTATCGGATTGTTCATGGTTGATATGTTTTCCTGACATTAGTTCTTGACTGTTCCTCTATCGTTTGTTTATCTTCTTGTGCGTGTTTATTGCTTTACTTGTCATCAAAACCTTACAGGTTGAACCCCCCTTTTGAATTAGTTTTAGGTTTAACTTAGATACTAAAATACTGATAGAATTAGGAATTAACGCTCTCGCTCTTAGTGATCGACACCCTACTTATCACGAAACTCCATCTGACCGGGTACACTGCCCGTTAAAGTGTTGTTTTTAGGTATAATCGGCATAAAATAAATAGTAAAACTTGATACATAAATAATATCTACACAATGACACATCAAATTTTTAACGCCGTTACTGGGGAGTGCTATTGTTTAATTTCTTGTTTTTATTGGTATTTTTAGTATAAATTTAGTTTTATTTGTCTACTGTCTACTGTTATTTATTGAATACGGCGTATCCATTTGTTTTGAATACAGTGTATTCAACATCAAACATCAATACGGCGTATCCAATTTACTGAATACGCCGTATCGACTGTCTGATACGCAACAGTTTTAGTTAGCTTTCTAGTTTAGTTTTCTAGAATAGTTTTACTTCGAATTATGTCTTTCTTTTCAGGTACCGTTTTCAAGGAGCTTCCTTACCCGTTCGATTACCCTATGAGGAGGTTAACTAAATATTGGCTAAATTTATTGATGAAGGTAGACGTGAACACGAGGAGATGGAAATATTCAGTAAAGAATTTTGAATCACCAACGAGCTTTTGTTAAAAACACGAAGCAACTTATTAAGTGAGCTAAAAATCGAGGTAAACAAAATTTCAAAGGTTGTGAGTAATGTTTTGATTCTAAAAAATGAAGTCAAAGGAGTGACAACTAGGGGAGGAAGGATGACGTCTGAAGCCACCCGTAGTAAAGAAATTAATGAAACTGGAATCAATAAGAATGAACCTCCCAGATTTAAACAAGATGTGCAGGAAAATCCGCATGATGACGGTGTGGAAAATAAATCTTTGAGTATTCCAGAAAAAGCTGCCCACCCATTGGTAAAACCACAACAGTCATCTATCCCTTTCCCAAACCGAGTGAGAAAAGAAAAAGAAGAAGCACTGCAACGAAATTTTTTGGAGAATCTGAAATAACTCGATATTAATATTCCATTTATCGAAGCCCTATTGCAAGCACCAAAATACGCTAAATATCTGAAGTGTTTACTGACGAATAAATCGAGACTTGAAGAAGCTTGTACGGAGACAATGAACAAAAGGTGCTCAGCTATCTTTCTCAACGAACTGGCATCAAAAGAAAAAGACCCCAGGAATTTCACTATCCCTTGTCACGTATTAGAGAAACATAAGGAAGCAGAAGACTTGGCCGCAGATCACTTATCTAGGTTTGAAAGTCCACATATGGAGGTGTTAACTGAAAGGGACATTGCTGATAAATTCTTCGATGAGCATTTAATGGTGCTAAAATCCAAGTTTAAAGACGATGAACCATGGTATGCGGATTTTGTTAATTATATTGTTGGAAAGGTTGTTCCTCTAAATTGGACCTTTGAAAAAAGAAAGAGATTTTTCTCGCAAGTCAAGACTTACTTTTGGGAGGAACCTTATGCATTTAAACTGTGCGCGGATAATATAATGAGAAGATGTGTGGCTGGAAGCGAATCCCTTAAAATTCTGGCACATTGTCATTCGGGACCTACATGTGGGCATCATAGTGCTATTATTATCACAAAGAAGGTTTACGAGTCCGGATTTTACCGGCCTACAGTAAATTTTTTGGCTATAAATACCAAGCCATTTCTCATCTTTTCACATACCTTTCTCATCTAATCTTCTTTTAACCAACTAATCTCTCTCTCTCTCATCGCTCTAGAATCCTCTTTCATATCTTGTGTAGGTAATTCCCTTCATAGAAAGGAATTGCCAAATACGCGGAAGTTTCAAGCTTGCATCAACTTTGTGTATTGATCTTGATTCCACTCTTACTCCATTCAATAGATCATATTGCTGTGATTTATTGTTGTATTGTTAGTTGTACATTCAAGTGTAGTTGTGTTATTATCGATTCTCGTGTGTGAGAAATTCGGTGATCATCTTTGTAACCTATAGAAGTGTACCATCGTTGTGAAGGCTTCTCCGCCAAGTGAAAGGAGCTCGGTGACTAGTGTTTAACAAACTCTCGAGTAGGTGACTCGGGGAGTGGAGTAGGGCAAGGAAGGTGTCCTTGTAGCCGAACCACTATAAATACTTGTGTCCCGGTGACTCTTGCTACCACTCTATCTTCTCGTTACTTCTTACTTCTTACTTCTTAATTATAAAATTACAAATATCTTAGATCACTTCACTTAAAGTTTCAAACAAAGTGTTAAACAAGTTTAAAAAGGCCAAATATTTTAGAAAACTATTCAACCCCCCCCCCTTCTAGTTTTCCACAATTGGCATCAAGAGCTAGGTTATCAAAATTTTAAAATAAATTGTATTTTAAATCTTTAAACGATTATGCATCGGAAAAAACTACAAAGAAGGTCAATCTATGCAACGACCACCTCTCTTCGAGGCAAATTGTTTTATTTATTGGAAAAACCATTTTGAAACTTACGTGAAGTCTAAGGATATTGATCTTTGGTATATCATAGCTCATGGTAACTACAAACCTACCATCAAAGACAAGGATGGCAAGGATGTTGTTACACCATATGAAAAACTTAATGAAAATCAAAAGAAAATGCTTTCCAAAAATGATGAAGCTAAAATGGTTTTATACAATGCTTTACCTAAAAAGGAATATGAAAGAATTTTCATGTGTGGACACGGTCCCCCCCCCCCCTAAAATATTTAGGATTCTTTAATAATACTCTTGAGGTAACAAACAAGTTAAGATAATAAAATAGATATTTTTGTTCAAATAAATATGAGGCGTTTACAATTACCCGACGATGTGAAACATTGATTGTGCCTTTTCTAGATTTAATAGAATTATTACTTCTCTTAAAGCACTTGATGAATCTTTTTTCCAAGTTGTAACCATGTTAGGAAATTCTTGAGGGCTCTCCCATCGAAATGGCGACCAAAGGTAACGGCGATAGAGGAATCCAAAGACTTGTCAAAGCTATCTCTAGATGAACTTGTTGGCAACCTCAAAGTCTATGAGGTAGTTCTTGAGAAGGACTTAGAGATTGCAAAAAGAACAGAAAGAAAAGGTACAAGTCACTCGCACTTAAAGCAAGACAATTCCTTGAGTGATGATGATGCATCTTCCTCGAATAGCAATGATGAGGAATATGATGGCCGTAAGGGATTTAAGAAATTCTTTAGAAGAAGAGGCACGTTTGTCCGACAACCCTATGACGACACAAAAAGAACTTCCACAAAAATCAAGGAAGATAAAAAAGGAAGATCGAAGTGCTTCAAGTGTGTGATCCAATTAACTTCATTAGTGATTGCACAAAATACTCTTCCTGGTGATCAAAAGGCATTCGTTGTCGGAAGTTGGAGCGATAGTGGAGATGACTCAAAGAAAGAAGAGATTTGTCTCATGGCTCACTCAAACGAACGGTACTATACGATTATCTTTTACTATAGTAAGTTCATCTTTAGATAACGAATTAGCAAAATGAGTATGACTAACTTTGTTCAAATTAGTCTTAGGAATTATTTAACAAAACAAACATCTAAAGGCTAAACAATGAATCACTCAAAAAGACAAACATTAACGGAAATAAAACCAGCATAGAATATTAGAAAAAAAGGTAATGAAAACTGTAGCCAATTGTGATGCTTGTAATGAACTTATATTAGAAGTTAACTCTATAAAACTAAAACTAGCTAGTTTCAAGAATAGTAGTTTGTCTTTACAAAAAATGGTCGAAATGCAAAAACCGTCAAAAGACAAGTGTGGATTAGGATACACAGAGACTATAGCTTCCTTAGAAACACTAAAATCAAAAATCTAGGAGGTCATCTTAAGAAGCTCTCTGTAGAACCGGCTGGCCGGTGCCATTCATCAACAGCACCGGCTTGTTCAATCGAACAGCACCGGGTGTCTGATGACAGTGCAGAATTCAACCGTTCCCCTAAATACTTGCGAAACCAACGTAGTTAACCTAAATGCTAGTACTAATTACCAAAAAGTCTATTTTAGGCGCACCAAAGGTAACAAACTACAACAATTCTAAAACTTGGTCAAGGACATGGAAAAAGTAAGAATACAAACGGCCCTTATAAAATGACACATAGGAGACCTACCCGTAGCCTATACACCAAAAAGTCGATTATAGCCAAGTAGATTGGAACTATGAAACACAACATGAACAACAATTTCAACCTCCTATGTATAATTTCAATGGGAGTCCTTTTCCTCTATTTCCATACATGGGACAACCAAACGGTATGCATAACACTAACGGACCCATGAGATATTGGGGACCAAATGCTTGAGTTGTTTTATGTATCTAGGTACGTCAAAAGGTGAAACTTGACCCGGATGAATGGATCCAAGATAAGGTGTATATAGACATATGATGGACAACAAAGATCATCCTTTTAATCCTATAAAACTCTTTGATGGGAGGTAACGTGTTGTTTGGTTAGTAACTCTAAATCGCAATGATCATCGGCAAAAATGTACTATTTATATAACTCTCACACAATCAAATGATGTTAGTCAAGTAGAAATTCTCAGGTTTTTTCTTTTAAGCCTATAGTTTAAATTTGCCGATAAAAAGTGCAAGGTACTTTTAGTGTAACCGTAGCGTAACTCATTAAAAATGGCATACCTTAGGAAAAGGATTTCAGGGAAAATGGCCTTTTACATTATGAAAATAGGGAACTACAAAAAGACCGCCCTTTGTCTAACCTCTATAGATGATACTTCGACCTTATGGCATCGAGGATTAGGTCACGCCAATATGCAACTTATACAATCTCTATCATCTAAAGAGCTTGTTAGAAACTTACCAAAACTAAATTTTTAAAAAACACATTATGCGACAGCTTGCATCGTGGGAAAACACCAAGTTACATGAAAGCCATAAGGGCTAAAACATGGTTTCTACTTCTAATGTCTTAGAACTTTTGCATATGGACTTGTTTGGTCCGTCGGCCGTTCAAAGTTACGGAGGCAACTTCTACACTTTGGTCATTGTTGACGACTATTCAAGATACACTTGGACAAGATTTTTAAAACATAAAAATGAAGCTTTTGATCATTTTGAATTCTAAGTAAAAAGATTCAAATCCCTTATACGGGTTTGACCCCATTATTTCAATCCGTACGGATCATGGTCGGGAATTTGATAATGAAGTATAATTCAGAGCTTTTTGTGATGCTAATGGCATTACTCATAATTTTTTGGCTCCACGTACTCCTCAATCAAATGGGGTAGTAGAATGTAAGAATGGGACACTACAAGAAATGAGTAGAACATTGCTAAATGAACAATCAATTCCTTAAAAGTTTTGGTGTAATGCCGTTGATGCCTCTACCTATATTCTAAATAGGATTCTTATTAGACCTTTCCTCGAAAAAAAATCCTTATGAGCTTTTCAAAGGTAGAAAGCCCAACTTAGCATAATACTTCTAGTTTTTGGTATGTAAATGATTCATTTTAAATACCAAAGACTACCTTACCAAATTCGACCCTAAATCGACCGAAGGTGTTTTCTTAGGATATTCCCCTAATAGTAAAGCTTATGTAGTTCTAAAATTAAGAAACAATGAAAGTCGAAGAATCTCTTAATGTTAAGTTGATGAAAACTCTCCTCCTAATTCAACCTCCTTTAGTATTGATGACTTACTAGAAGTCGACATTATAGAAAACCAAAGTAAAGACTTAGAAGTCAAGGAAAATGAACCATTAAATAAACAAATCTCAAACATCAAAGAATCTAAAGATCATCCCTTAGGACCGTCATAGGAAACCTTAATCAAAGAACTCTAAGATCTCAAGTTCAAAACCAAAGCAACTTCTTTTGTTTTGTCTCCTTCGTAGAACCTAAAAACATTAAAGAAGCCATACAAGATGAAAGTTGAACTATGGCTATGCAAGAAACTAATCAATTTTAAAACTCAATGTGCGTTTGGTGTCTTGTTCCTCTCCCAAAAATCCAAACTTCATCTGTACAAAAATGGGTCTTTAAAAACAAATTGACGAATAGATGGTGTCGTTGGTTTTACTAGGAAAAAAAAATAAACAAAGCAAGGACTTTTGCAAAGGATACAGTCAACAAGAAGGAATAGACTTCAATGAAACCTATGCCCCGATGGCAAGATTAGAATCTATAAGAATCCTTCTGGCGTATGCTTGTGCTCATGACTTTAAACTCTTTCAAATGGATGTCAAAAGTGCTTTCCTAAATGGTTTTATAAATGAAAAAGTGTATGTAGCCCAACCTCCTGGATTTGTAGATTTTGAAAAGCCTAATCATGTGTTTAAACTCAAAAAAGCTCTCTACGGTCTCAAACAAGCACCCAAAGCTTGGTATGATTGACTCAAAGCCTTCCTTCTTGATCATAAGTACACCATGGGCTTAGTAGATAACACCTTATTTACTAAGAAAAAAGATTCACATATTATCATTGTCCAAATCTATGTGGACGACATCATCTTCGGATTAACTTGTCAAAGACTTATGTGATGATTTCTCCAAAATCATGCATGATGAGTTTGAAATGAGCATGATGGGTGAATTGAATTTCTTCCTTTGTTTACAAATCAAACAACTCGAAGATGGAAAAGAAATGTTAAAGAAATTCGGTCTTGAAGACGCAAAACAATCAAAACTCCTATGTCCTCCGAAACCAAACTCACCCGCGACGAAGAGGGCGAACCCATCAACGACACTAAATACCGTGGTATGATTGGTAGTTTACTCTATCTAACCACTAGTCGCCCTGATATTATGTTTAGTGTATTCTATGCTGCATACTCCCTTCCCTTATCTCGGAGACTCATTCTCAACCTCTCACCTCGAGACGTAAAATGAATTCTTCCGTTACATCAAAGTACTTCTCACCTAAAGCTTATGGTATCCTAAGGGAACCGGTCTTGGGACTATCGTCTATGCCGATTCCGACCACACGGGAGACTATGTCGACCGAAAAAGCACTAGTGGTGTATGTACCTTTATAGGTTGTTGTCTCACCTCATGGATGTCCAAGAAACAAACTGCATTAGCTATCTCAACCACCAAAGCCGAATACGTGTCCGCCGGAAAAGCTTGTCAACAAGCCTTATGGATGAAACAAGCTCTAGTAGATTATGAAGTTAAGTTAAATGACGTAGCTGTTCTTTGTGACAATAAAGGAGCCATAGACTAAGCAAAAATCACGTTCTTCACTCTCGCACTAAACATAAAGAGATCCGTCATCATTTTCTCTGTGATAACGTTCAAAAGGGTAATATCTCTATCGAAAAGGTTGCATCCGAAGACAATATTGCCGACATTCTAACCAAACCTCTTAAAAGAGAACCTTTTAATCTTCTTCGACTCGGTCTTGGATTAATGGAACCAAACGTTTAAATCTAAAGCTTTCTTGTATTTATTATTCTTTTTTAAATACAAATAAATCGTTTTTTGTTTAGTCGCGTGAACGTCTTCAAGGAAACACATGGACAATATGTCGTTTCAAACACGTTCATTGTAGCTAACATTTAAAAGGAGCTTTAAGGTTTTTCTTCTCAAATAAAACAAATTTTTCTGTCATTGAGTCAAGAAAAACTGCACCTCTAACATATCAAAACTTTACTCAAAAACTTACTACAAAAACCCTGTCTGCCCGTCGGCCGGTGCCATTCAAATTTCAAACCGGTGCCCTTTTAGAATAGCACCGGCAGTACCGGCAGACCTGTTCTCAGCTATTAATATACGAATTTTTCAAATTTAAATCCAAGTTTTTCCCTCCTTGTCACATCACTTAGGCTCTAAGAATAGAAGTTGACCTTTCCATAATCTAATCATTAGATTTTAACTAAATTAACAAGTAAAACATTTAAGTCCACCTCAAATCTTCTTCTATAAATAGTGCACCATTTTTTGCTCTTCTCCTTCACTCCTACCTCTCTTGTCTTACCTTTCTTCACAATGCCTAAAGAGAACAAAACTAATCTAAAACGAACCGCAAGAATTAGTGTTAGGCCATGTTGCTTTGTCAATCCAAAAACTTCTTCTCCTCCCTATCAACCATTCTCTCCACCATTAGACTACACATTGGGAGCTCCACCAACTTCTCCAATAACCACTCCACCACTATCTCCAATCAATACGACAATTAACTCCAATGAAAATTGCTTGCTTACTCCTAAGGTTCAATCCTCCACTTTGACTTCGCCACCACCTGATCCTACTCAACCATCCAAGCTTACCTCACCGGTAACTATTAACCTGATCCCATTGAACTCTTGTTCTCTAATCTACCATCTTCTCTATCTTTCCTTGATTTGCTAGGTGATCTTCCACCATCAACAACGAATCCATCACCTCCTAGACCATCCTTTGCAACCATTGAACGTTTGGCAAATGAACCACCTCCTATTCCTCCCATGGACTCTACTTTTCCTTCGCCAACTCCGGAGTTAGAACCAACACTTCCTCATCTCCCTCCACAATGCTTGCCTAATCCACCGTCTCAACTCCCACCTCTTCCGCCATTGGGACCTAACAACCCTTTTCCTTTGCTCACCCATGAGATGTTTTGTGAACATTGCCAAAGAACTTAAGTCTTGGTCGACATTCTTCAAAGTGAAATGAGATTCATTCTCAACCACATTCTCGACCGCATAAAATGTCATAAATCAAACATCATAATAAAGAGACTTAAGTGTAGAACAAAACTTGTAGATTCTTTACGGAATCCTCATTAAGCTATTCTCTGCCTCTTCCTGTGCTTATTGTATTATCCTTTTTATGTTATTATTGGTTCCTGAATAAAAAGCTATTATGTGCTTGGGACATTTGTTATCTCTTCAAAAAAGGATGTGTAAAATTCATGATACATTGACTTTTTTTTTTAGTCAGCCAGGTGCCTTCGTAAACAACGGTGCAATTGATAGATTCAACACGGCTAGCCGGTCTACAGCACGCCTTTCTTATTTCCTTTGACCACCTAACTTTTTCTTTGCAGGAAACTAACAAAGCAAGGGGGAAGCCTATTCATTGTTCTAACAGATTTGTTTTGTAGTTTACATAGCATTCATAATGGGGGGAGTTTTCCTATTAACATTATCATACATTTCTCAACATTTGCAATTCCATTTTTGTTTCGACAAAAGGGGGAGCCGAAGTAAAAAAGTTTAAATACAAGTCTATTCATCCCTTTGGCTAATATGTTTTGTCATCAACAAAAAGGGGAGAGCTTGTCTAATACAAATTAAACCGTTTTATAAACAAAACGTTTTTACAATTAACATAGGCTTAGGTTTTCTATTAATGACAAAACATAAACAACCATTTTTCTCAAACCTCTTATTGATCTCAAAATGATTTTTTCGTTACTATCTCCCAATTTGTAGAAAGGCACATGCAACTTGAAAAAGTGTACAAATCTTTTTAAACCTAACTTTTACACAAAATTCAGCTAACTTATTAATTTAATTACTTCATTTAGTTATATAATCAAACTGAAGTAAATCCAAGGAAATACTACATAAGATTTACAATGATATCTCAAGTTTTGCAAAATCAAAATCCGGATTTAGTTACTGTATTCTGGTGCCCTTAGTTTTGCAAGCCGATGCCCTCTGTCAACAACACCGGTAGAACCGACATACAGAAAACTTTTTGGCTATAAATACCAAGCCATTTCTCATGTTTTCACACACCTTTCTCATCTAATCTTCTCTCTAATCAACTGATCTCTCTCTCTCTCTAGCATCTCTTTCTAAATCTTGTTGGTAATTTCACTTCAAGAAATGGAATTGCCAAATACGCGAAAGTTTCAAGCACGCCTCAAACGTGTCTTGATCTTGATTCATCTTACTTCATTTAAGAGATCATCTTGTTGTGATTTATTGTTGTATTGTTAGTTGTACATCAAGTGTAGTTGTGTTATTATCGATTCTCGTGTGTGCAAATTCGGTGTTCAATCTTTGTTATCCTATCTGAAGTGTCAATCGTTGTGGGCTTCTGCACTATGTGTAAGGAGCTCGATGACTTGTGGTTTAACAAACTCTCGGTATGGTGACTCGAGGAGTGGAGTAGGGGAAGGAAGGTGTCCTTGTATCCGAACCACTATAAATACTTGTGTCCCGGTGAACTCTTTCTACACTCTATCTTCTCTTTACTCTTACATCTCTTACTTCTTAATTATCAAACATCAATATCTAGATCACTTCACTAAAAGTTTCAAACAAAGTGTTAAACAAGTTTTAAAAGGCCAAAAAATTTAAGCAATCTATTAAACCCCTCCCCACCCCCTCACCTTTTTAGTTTTCCACAATACTTGAGCTAGAAAAAGAGATATGAGGAGGAGAAATAATAACTTTTGCATGTACTGGCGCACGGTACAGCCCCTAAGGGAAGCAGAAGACTTGGCCGCAGATCAATTATCTAGGTTTCAAAATCCGCATATGGAGGAGTTAACTGAGAGGGAATTTGCTGATAAATTCTCCGACAAGTATTTAATGGTGCTAAAATCCAAGTTTAAGGACAATGAGCCATGGTATGCAGATTTCGTTAATTATATTATTGGAAAGGTCGTTCCACCAAATTAGACCTTCGAAAAAAGAAAGAGGTTTTTCTCGCAAGTCAAAACTTACTTCTGGGAGGAACCTTATGCATTTAAATTGTGCGTGGATAATATAATGAGAAGATGTGTGGATGGAAGAGAAAACCCTTCAATTTCTGGTGCACATTGTATTAGGGACCTACCGGTGCTTGCAATGTGTAATTGTTACCGCAAAGAAGGTTTATGAGTCTGGATTTTATTGGCCTAGTGTCTTTAAGGATGCTAATGAGTACGTAAGACGATGTGATGCATGTCAAAGATCGGGAAACATATCTTCAAGGAACGAAATGCCTCAAAATAACATCCAGGTATGCAAAGTCTTTGATGTTTAGGGATTAGATTTTATGGGACCATTTCCCCAGTCTAGAGGTAATAAATACATATTAGTAGTTGTCGATTATGTGTCCAAATGGGTCGAAGCTCAAACATTACCTACGAATGACGCGCGTGTTGTGGTTAAGTTTCTAAGAAGTTTATTTGCTAGGTTTGGAGTTCACTAAGCTTTTATTACTTTAGAGGGACACATTTTTGTAATTCCCAGCTTGAAAAAGCTTTACAAAGATATGGTGTGACTCACAAATTATCCACGGTGTATCACCCTCAATCTAATGGAAAAATTGAAGTTACTAATAGGGCTACTAAGCGCATCCTAGAGAGATCAGTGGGGTACAATCCTAAAGGTTGGTCAGAAAAACATAATGATGCGTTATGGGCGTTTAGGACGGCCTACAAAACACCAACATGGTGTACACCTTTTAGATTAGTTTATGGGAAAGCATGCCATTTACCCGTAGAGATCGAGCATAAGGCACATGGGCCATTAAAACTATGTAAATATGGGCTTTAACGCCTTGATAGCAAAAAGTGTCTTATGTTGCTTATTGAGTTAGCTGAATTAGAGATGGTGCTTATGAGGAATACTAGAATTTACATCAGAACGAACCAAGTAATGGCCTGATTCTAGACTGAGTGGTTTTAAAGATTTAGTAGGCGAAATGGTGCTACTTTATCATTTCGTTCTGAAGGTTATACCCATGGAAAACTTTAAATCGAAATTGGAAGCGGTCCTAACATTGTTAAAATGGTGTATCCACATAGGGGCTATAGAAATCACTGTGATAGGGACGGTTTAGGCTTCAAAGTAATGGGCACGATTGAAGAAATATTATGGGGGGGGGGGGGGGGGGCAGGGTGACTTTGACAAAGGAGAGATGTGGTTATAGAGTTGAGAATGTCGCAACGAGAAGCTGAGGGAGTCTAACTTAAAAGGACTCTCACAAAAACAAAGTGATTGTGGGGAAGACATCCCGATGTTATTTTATTTTGTTAAAAAAAAAATTTTTTTTTTTTTTTCGGGGAGTTGTTTCCCAGACTTCAATTACGGCGTATCCACCCCACCCAATACGGCGTATTGATGGTCTGTCCGTTATCAGTCTTTATTTTTCATTGCACTTTAAACACATTATTGTCAGTTATGCTGGATTAAGCGTATTTATCTAGTTGATATGAAGTATCCACAGGTCTGACCCGTATTTAGTTTGTTTTAGTTTAGTTTAAATTAACCGTAGATACCAAGATAAGAATGCACCTGTTTTTCCTATATTTTACACAGGACCTCGTGAAGGAAATATCGACGAATATTGGTGGAGAATTTATAAATCTGGAAATTTTGAAGTGGTGGAGTCTTGAAACCTCAAGACGGCTGTTCAACACACGATCTTGCTCATAATAAATTTATGGGGCAAATTGGAGAATTTCAGAGAAATATCAGGGTGTTTTCATTCTAATTCTTTTTAAATTCCCGTATTTAATGTTTTACATATACAACGAGGACGTTGTATAATTCAAGTGGGGGGATCGAATTAGAATGTTTACTTGTCCTAAATTTTCACAATAAAAGGCTTAAATTATGCTCAAATTTAAAAAATTTCAAGCATACTTTTGTGAAATTACATGTTACATAACCCACATAATAAACCCTTGGATGATATTGTGAGGACTAAACCTTTCTCGTTTCCAAAAGTTTTACCAAATTTCTACAAAATATGGTGTGCCGTGATAGTTGATTGACTTTAGAACTTAGTTCGGTATATCTTTTCGAGACCACAATATATAGTATTATGGATTTAATTTGGGGTACTTGTTTAAATTGGTAAATCTTAGGATTACAACCAAATCGCCTATACATGTTGTTTATTAACTAACTACACCGGTTAGTTAACCTCCAGTTTAAACCTTTCCACACTCATCTTTAGAGCGATGATCCACTAGAACAACCCGTAGAGCTAATCCTTTAGGAATTTACACCAATTATTTGTTTCGTTACACCCTTACACCTTAACCTACCTGTTAGATTTATGTTTTAATTTACAGTTGCTAGTTGCTTAAAGTTGTAAAGTCTGGTATTTCAGAGTCTTGTGTTCATTTTTTATCTTTGGTGCGGTTGGAAATTTGCACATTGCAAATGGGAATGTATACTAGTAGTCAAAGCTCATGTGATTTTACTACATTCACAATTAATGGTGAATCCGAAGAACGAAGAAATTACCGAAGGAATTATCCGGAATTATTATGATCGTGAAGATGGTGAAACTACGCCGAGATTTGAAGTTTAGTTGGCTAAAAAAATGAGAAAAATTGCAAAAAAAAAAGAAAGAAAGAAAGTTTGAAGATAATCGTTTCGCGAAAGAGCATTACCAAAGGAATTATACGAATGATCGATTATTCGTTGATACGTCGACAAAAATCAACGATGTAGAGTATTGTACAAAGTGGAAGATATCGCCACTTACCTTGTAGAGTATGTAAAGTTTTGGGATGATTGGGGAGTTGACCGTTATGGGAACGCCAACTTAGGTTGTTGTTTTTTATCTATGATCAAGACGTTGTAAATAGTTGTGTCTTTGTCATAATAATGGTCGGGAAAATAAGTGTCTAGCAACTTGTACTTTAAGCCTTAATCTATTTGTTTCTTGATTTTTATTTAACAACAATTTACTTCCCTCTCACCTAATGATTAACCTCTGATTTTACACGAATGAGGATCCATACGAACATGCATGTCTATTCCGGCGTTCCGGCCATGTATGCATGTCTTGTACATTGTTGGTTTGTGACTTTTGGTGAAAGTTAGAAGGTTCCTACCCTATATCATTCTTCATCCTAACCGTTGGTTAAATTCGAATGGGGATTGGGTTTTTTTTTTGGGGGAGTCATAAATGCTTAAAAAAAAATACACTCATGTCTATCTGGCGTTCTGGGTGTGTATGTGTGCTTCAACTGCCTTGTTGGAGTGGTACTTCTGGTGAAAGATTGTAGAATGATCAAACCGTACGCCTTTCCATACAAAAACCCATATTTACCTTTATAAACTTGTTACTCCTTGGCTTTAGTGGTGGAGATGTGTATCTTTACCAAGCTTATGATAAGGATACTAATCTAGGAATAAGCATGAGCGAATTAGATTAACATGTTACACACATAGATATAGTTGAGTGATTTTGAGTGTTTTCATATTCATCATTTCATGAGGTGTTTGGTTGTGTACTTGTAATAGATCGAATAAATGCTTTAACAAAAAAATATCAGTAGGGATAAATTTATGTAAACTTCTAAAGGCTATTGAGGACAAGTAGGATTCAAACTAGGGGGATATTGGATGACATCAACTAACGTTTATTTTTTAGCATCGTTTATCCCACGTATTAACCCCTTTTGTATACGTTACTTACAAAGATTTGTTACTAATTGTTTTATTTAAGACATTGCAGTAATTTTGGAGTAATTGTGTGAAGATAAGCAAAAGGCGGCGCATTTGAAGCTTAAGAAGGATATTTTGAAGATTACTATTCATGTATCCAATACGCCGTATCCATCAAGGAAGATACGGCGTATCCGTGCCTACACTTCACAAGAAACACAGAAGTAATAAAAGACCCAATACGCCGTATCTAGGAAAACCATTATACGCCGTATTCACATTATAGTAATAAAATATTCTGGAAGATATCAAACGTGGCCCTTACTCCAAGAAATCCCCAACACACCGTATCCCACATGGATGGATACGGCGTATCGACGCATTTCTAGACCCTAGATATAAAGGACCCAAAACTCAGTTTTAGGTATGCAAGTGAATCCCTAAACCACCAAGTCGATCAAGAGACGATCAGAAGAGCATAGAAGGTTAGAAAAGAGCCTCAAGATCATAGGAAAATTCTTGTAATCTTCGCGCAACCGAATACGCGTTCGATCAAGGTTTCTTTACTTTAATCCTTCATATATCAAACTGTGTGTATGATACCTTTAGGTATCAGCCATGTTTATGAAGATCTAATATTTGGTTTGTTTATCTCGATTGCTTAATTTATCGTTGATTGTTGTTTATGTTTATCAATTTATATTCGTTTACGTGCTTAAGTATGCGACCTATCATTCAACTGGGTCTAGTCCTACATATTTACTGCGCTACACTTCGGCGTGTTTGGGTCGTAGTAAGAGTCAGGATAAGCTTCCGAGTGTATTGCAATTTATATATCTAGAATCATAGGATCACAAATATTGACCTATCTTTGCCTTTAGAATAGTGAGCTTAGTTGGACTAGCAGGTGGCCCTAGGATCAACGAGTACGTTCTTATTCCATAGGGTAAGGACTCGGACATGGACTACTAGTATATAAAGAGTCGTTAAGCAGTAAGTGGGTAAAGTCTCGATGAGCTAGGGTTTAGTAAGAGCACCATTACTTAGATCCTAAGATAGATTATAATCAACATAAGGATACTTTATGTGGATGCTCTAATTGTGACATAATTAGCGTATCTAGGTCCTGATGAAGGAAGAAGTCCGCCTAAGTTAGAATGATATGCCCTTCGATATAAGACAATCATTGCACTAAATAAACAAACCTGCATTTTATCAGATTATTCATGGTTGATACATTTTCCTTACATTAGTTCTGCCGCTTCTATATCGTTTGTTTGTCTTGTGTGAGTGTTTATTGCTTTTACTTGTATCAAAACATTGGGTTAGATACACATACCGTGCAGTCTCTCATGCTGAAACCCCCCTTTGGCAATTAGCTTTAGGCTTTAATTAGATAACTAAAATACTGATAGAATTAGGAATTAACGCTCTCGCTCTCAGTGATCGACACCCTACTTACTAACGAAACTACAATTAACTGGGTACACTGCCCGTTAAAGTGTTGTTTTTAGGTATAGTCGGCATAAAATAAATAGTAAAACTTGATACATAAATAACACCTACACAACGACACGTCAATGATGTCATGTATGACACAGTTGATGGATGCTAGTGGGCTGACATACCAGGCATTCAACGAGACTTTCCGAGGGAGCTCACCTGCAGCATTCCAGAGATGCACCAGACAGAGGACTGGCAAGGCCAGCACCTTCGTAGCACAGCAGGACCTACAGCAGCCAGACCCATGATCCCTTCTATCCTTATCTTTTGTTTGTATCTATATGTACATTTATTATTATTCATGTCATGATGTATCTAACTATTAAACAGGTTCTCATATTTTTTTGCGTATATATCATGGTATGACCTTTTGATTTGTTTGTGATAGAATCAAGCTTGGCAGTAAGTTCAGTACCATATTTCATGAATATGTTACGGAGCCAAGTAGGATATTTTCACTAAATGCAAGAATGGAAAAAAGAGATGATTTCAAATATGTGGAAGCTGAAGAAAAGTCTAACTTAAAGACTTAACTATAAATAAAAGTGCTTCCCGAGAGACATCAATACGGCGTATCCGCTCCATATCATACGACGTATTGATTGTCTGGACGTTATCAGTCTTTATTTTTTTATTGCATTTTAAAAACATTATTGTCAGATCTGGAATACGGTGTATTCACTAACCTGATACGTCGTATCCACCAAGACTAACTCATATTTAGTTTGTTTAGTTTAGTTTAAATTAACCGTAGGTACCAAGATAGGAATGCACATGTTTTTCTTATATTCTATACAGGACCTCGTGAAAGAAATATCGACGAAGTTGGTGGAATGCATATTTTCTGGAATTCTATGTGTGTGTTGTTCGTGCTAGGATTCAGACGCTTTTTCAGCACACAATCTTGCTCATAAACGCAACTTGGAGAATCTACCGAGCAAATATCATGGGAGTTTCTCATTCTAATTCTTTTTAAATTCCCGTATTTAATGTTTTATATATACAACGAGGACGTTTTATAATTCAAGTGGGGGTTGGAATTAGAATGTTTACTTGTCCTAATTTTCACACTAAAATGCTTAAAGTATGCTCAAATTTAAAAAAATTCAAGCATACTTTTTGTGAAATTACATGTTACATAACCCGCACACAATAACCCTTGTTAGATATTGTGAGAAATTAGCCTTTCTGTTTCCAAATGTTTACCTAAATTCCACAAAATATGAGTGTGCCAGTGATGTTGTAGACTTCAGAACTTGGCTTGGTATATCACTCGAGACCACAGTGATGAGTACTATGGATTTAGATGGAGTAACTTGTTTAAATTGGTAAATTTTAAGATTACACCCAAATCGCCATTACATGTTGCTTATTAACTAACTACACCGGTTAGTTAACCTACAGTTTAAACCCTTTCTCACTCTCATCTTTAGAGTGATGATCCACTAGAAAAACCCGTAGAGCCAATCCTTTAGGAACTTACACCAACTATCTGTTTCGTTACACCCTCACACCTTAACCTACCCTGTTAGATTAAGTTTAATTTACAGTTGCTAGTTGCTTAAAGTGTAAAGTTTGTATTTCCCGAGTCTTATGTCATTTTCTATCTTTGGTGCGGTTGGAAATTTGCACACTGCAAATGGGATGTTATATAGTAGTCAAAACTGAATGTGATTTTTACTACCGTCACAATTAAGGGTGCAAACCATGAACGGAAGAACTACCGATGGAATTATCTGAATTATTATGGTCATGATATGGTGAAAACTCCACGAGATTTGAAGAATAGTTAGCCAAAAAATGAGAAATAATGAGAAAATTACAATAGAGTAAGAAAGAAAGTTTGAAGAAATCTTTCGTAAAAGGAATTACCAAAGGAATTCTAGTCCACGCGATCTAGCTCTTATTCATGTACGTCTAAAAAATCAACGATGTAGAGTATTGTACAAAGTGTAAGATATTGCCACTTGCCTTGTAGAGTATGCTAACCCTGTAGGAACACTAAAAATGAAAACTTTAAGGTTTTTACTCCAAAAAATTTGAATCAAATATTTTGTTCTTTATAAAGATTTTGAACACAAATCACAAGATAAACACAAAAACTAAACACACCACTCCATGGCTCTTGATACCAATTGAAGAAACATGTAATCTAATGATCTACCAAGAACAAGAGAGAGAGAGAGATGTGGGTTGTAATGTTTAGAGAGAGAAAGTGATGGAATGGATGAATTGTATTACTAAGTGGAAATATGGAAAATGAAACAACCAACAACCACCTCTCCAAGACATGGAGAGGTGAATATATATGTCCTATAGACCGGCCCATGGGCTATGATGGGCTTCCCATGGGTCTTGGGCCGGACTAGATTACTAATCTAATCATTACATAAACTACGAGCTAAGACTATTACAACTTGGAAGTGACCGACACTTTTTGTGTTTCCAACACGAGGTGCTAAGGATACATTGGGGATACTCTTTTGGGGAGTCATGCATAAAAGATTCAGAGTCATTACATCTTGGGATATTTGTTATGAGCTAAAACCTTGTTATTTCAATGTGGAACAATTTAAGTCGTTGTGCTTTGTACTAAACAATTTCAATAAATCCAATGTATCGTATTTCAAACGACACTTTTAGAGGTCGTTCTCATATCTTGTGCTATTGATCTATGAAGTAACGCTCCCGGACACCTTATTCCGTTGCGACCCAATTTGGGGGTGTTACATATTGGTATCTAGAGCCAAGGTTATAGAGAACCAGGTCAAATGTTTTTACGTGGACTATAACCATTTTCAAACATTGCATCATACAAAGGGATTTTCATGAGACATTCATCCATACACTACTTGTTGCATTAGTTGAGTATACTAGATGTTGCATGGTTTACATATGTGTTTATAATATATTAAGTATATTATTATGGGTCTTATATATGTACTAATGTAAACTCTATTTGAGTGTTACAGATTCCGTCATGTCTTCAGCATCCACAGTCACCTACAAATCTGTCTATACTGATTTTGAGCCAGGGAGAGTCTTTTAGGGAGCTGATGAGGAGATGTCTGATGGAGGTTCTCCACGAGTCATCGTATACGGATACGATGGACTCCCTATGCAGTTGGTAGCTCCACCATCATTGGACTATGTGCCAGGACCTGAGCACCCACTGTCTCCCGACTACGTACCCGGTCCTGAGCACTCACCTTCACCTGCCGAGGTACCATACATACCTGAGCTTGAGTACCCTGAGTACTTAGTGCCATCTGATGATGGGGCACCCTGGGAGGACCAGCCTCTACCCGCTGATGCCTCACTCGTAGCCCTATCACCATGCTATGTGGCAGACTTTGACCCGGAAGAGGATCCGGAAGAGGACCCCGAGGAGGATCATGCTGATTATCCCGCTGATGGAGGGGATGTTAATGATGAGCCCTCCGATGACGATGATAATGAGCATGAGGAGCCCTTTGAGGACGAGGATGACGACGAAGAGGAGGAGCGCCTAGCTTCGGCCAACTCTTCTGCTATATCTGTTGCTGACCCGATTCCCTCAGCTGCGGATACAGGGGCATTTGAGACTGATGAGGCTGCACCTACACCTGTACCATCACCTAGACGGCACACGACTAGGATGTCCGTCAGACCCTAAACACCTATACTGTTGCCATCAGAGGCGGAGGTCGAGAGACTTCTTGCCTTACCTATTCCACCATCACTTCCAATATCACCTTGGTCATCTCCACTACCTCAGATTCCCTCACCACCACTACCACCTCCACCATCATCACTGCATTTACCACCACATGTACCCATATCATTACCATTACCATCATCACTACTACCAACCTCACTATTCATACCACCACCGGTTGACCGTAGGGAGGACATTCCCGAGGCTGAGTTACCACCTCGTAAGAGGTTATGTCCGGCTGCTCCCACATCGAGGTATGAGGTGGGAGGGAGTTTGACTGCTGCTCCTAGACCTACTCGAGGTCATAGAGCGGATTATGGGTTTATCGGCACTATGGATGCCGAGATCAGACGTCAAAGAGCCGAGGAGGTCGGCTATGGCATTAGGGATGTTTGGGTAGACCCGACAGAGGCTGTCGAGGAAGTAGCACCGACGACCCTTGATGGGGTCAATGCTAGAGTGACCGAGCTCGCTGCGATGCAGGAGCAGGATACTCAGGATGTTTATGCTGTGATCGAGGATGCTCAAGACATAAAGACTCAGTTATTACAGAGATTAGACGTATTGGTCGAGGATAGACAGTTTCACTATGAGACTGCATGACTGTTGGATCAGGAGGCCCGAGGTTCCCGAAAGGCTTGGGCCCATTCCGTTGGGTTGAGTTTGGCAGTTCACTATGAACTGCAAGCATATAGGACTCATACCCAGATGTAGGATTACCGTATCGCCTCACAGGAGTCACTGATGACGACATTAATTACACAGGTTTCATCACTACAAGGACAATTATCAGCGGAATTAGGACAGATTCAGGCACTTCAGGCTAGAGATCAGACTCATGCAGATGATCGCGAGGGCGCTGGTAGTTCTGCCTAGGTTTACACTTCTCATGTCATATTCATAGCTATCATTATATTAGTCGGCTAAGTATGGGTTTTATGCCCAGCTAGCACG
>BQNB010033451.1:3592-52313 GCA_026074375.1 Tanacetum coccineum
AACTAAATGAGGTTTCTTAGAAAACTTTGAAGAAAGTGAAAAATCAGATGTAGCCATCCTTATGCATGTACTTATGTAAGATTGTGAGATCTTATCTTTATGTACAATTAAGATACTATTAACAATGTAATATAAGTTTAATATTTGGGGCCTCTAAGACATATATATTAGGGTAATTGGTTAATATTATAGGCTTGGATTACTTTGATGTTACCTGGCTTTTACTAATAGTGGAGTCATTTCCATGCATGACTCACAATGGTTAGTAAATGCATAACTTATAAGACACGACCATTAAATGCATGCATGAATCACAACAGTTAACATGGAAATAGCGAGGAACCTTTTGGCGGTTGATAGAAATCTTGTAGAAGTTTGACTAGGAGGCAAGCAATTATAAATGAAGCGAAGGTCAACAAGAATACAACTATGGTGAAAAGTGTTGCATTCTTCAAGGAACAACAAGATCAATATTTAGCTTTGAAAAAAGGGAGTTCATTGATTATATTAAAAAACTCTAGGTGGTTGCTGTTATTAAGGATTGTTAATGATGTTCCAAGCATGGTTACTTATACATGTTTGGTTATTACTTATGTTTAAGTATTAAACCCATAAAAATGGTCAACTTTGGTGTTTATTTGCTTCTTTGCATGTTTTAAACATAACAAACTATCGTGATTCATGAACATAAGAAATAGTATATTGCAATGTGCTTTATAAATGTATTAGCAAGATCATAACAAAGAGAATGAAAAATGCTCTTGGAAAGATAGTAGGTCTAAATCAGAGTGCTTTTTTCCTAACAAACACATTCAAGACAATATTTTGCTCTCCTAGGAATTATTAAGGGGTTATGATTGAAAAGATGTTCCCAATAGAGTTTCTATGAAGATAGACATTCAAAAAGCACATGACATAGTTTTATAAAAGTTATTCTTAAAGGTTTTAGATTTCATGAATAGATGGTACAATGGATTTTACAATGTGTCACCTCTATGTCCTTCTCCATCTGTGTTAATGGAGAAAGATTTGGCTATTTTAAGGGTGGTAGAGGGTTAAGGCAAGGTGATCCTATGTCCCCATACCTGTTTACATTGGTTATGGAAATTCTATCCTTAATAGTTCAGAAGAAAGTGGAGGAGAATGAGTTCATATATCATTTTGGATGTAAAAAGATGAAACTAACTCATGTTTGCTTTTATAGATGACTACTGATGTTCTGCCATAGGGAAATTGTTTCTGTTAGTGAGGTAAAGGAGGCTATTGAATATTTTGGTTTCATATTTGGCCTTCTTCCCAATTATAGAAAACGTAGTATGATCTTTAGAAGCATCTCTATGGAGGATAAACAATGCATCTTAGATAGTGTGGCCTTTAAATTGAGAAGCTCACTGTGAAGTATTTAGGTGTTCCTTTAACATCTTAGATAGGTGTTCCTTCAACATCATCATCCTCAACAATTTCCTCAATAAGGACACCCTTTCCCTTAGCCAAACTAACTTCCATCATTTGCTTTTCAACGATAAACCCCTTCTGCAATGTAGAACCTAAAATCTCTCTATCACTAAGGTAATGCCATTACAGACTAAACACATCTCGTCAAACATTAAGTGGTGCCAATCCTTCATCTAATAATTTCCCAGGTATCGAAATGGGTGAACAAAATCCTACCATCCTTAAAACCTAAGTCCTCTAACAATGAATCATACTCGTTTATCGAAAACAATTCACTATCGATAAAGTGATACCAATCTACTACTGCATTAGTGTATCTCCTCTCCAGTAGTCGATGGACTTTTAATGTAAAGAGGTTTGTGGAAACCATAGAAGGGGGGTTGAATACGTTTCCGTTTAAAATCTTAAAATGTTTTTGTATCAAATTTCCGACAGGCATGACATAAAAAAGAAGAGTGTTTATATTAGTTCGACACTAATTATACATATAGTATCAAAGCGTTTCACAATAACACAAACCTAAGCACAATATTCATATCTATTCATGACACAAACGTAATCAAAACTATACAAGAAACACAACACGCAATTAATTTTAACTTTTGAAAAAGTCGAGCGTTATGGTTCAGATTTTGAAAACCATGAGTTAAAAGTGTGAAAAAATCAAGTCAAAAATAAATGCCATTTTTCAAGTTTTCAAAAATTTAAATATTTTAATATTCTTCGGTGAGGTTTTGTCATTTCTGAAAACGATAAAATTTATCGAGTATTCACCAGCATGTCGTGGATAAGAAAATAATATCGATTCATAAAAAGCAAAAGTTATAAATTTCTCGTGCAAAACCACTTCCAGTTCGTGATAAAACATAAATGTCAGACTAAAAACATCCTCGTACAAAATGACACTTGGCAACATTCCAATGGAGTCGCGAGTTCGAGAGTTCACGCATAAATAAATTTCAAATTTTGTTTGGGTGGAAAAAAGGCGGGATTATTGTCATTTTTGGCTCATTTAAGTAATTAGCTCTTCTTTAAAACATCTTTCAAAAATCATCAAGTTTGAAAAATTCAAGTGTGCAAAATTACAAGAAATAACAATCTCTTAAATAAGTTCTTTAATTAGACATTTATGCTAGAGAGAGTTATGAAATTCTTAAGTTTTAAACATCTTCTCAAGAATGTTCAAAACTGCAAAATTAATAATCTTTCGATAAAATTCTTTAATTATATATTTTATTGAGGGGGAGTTATAAATTTTTCAGTCAAATCATCATCAAAAAACAAAAATGTGTTCTCAAATGAAAAAATAACTTCATTTTAAACAAAATTTTATCAAAAAGAAAGAAATTTCAAAAAGAGATAATTGTTCGAGGGGGAGTTATGAAATTATAAGTCAAAACGGGAACTTAACTGCAAAAATTGTTCAAAAAGTTTGATGTGAAAAAGTGGTCTAACTCCAAGAGAGAGTTATGAAATTGTTTTTGGATCACAAAAGTTTACGAAAGTAACTACAAGGGCTAAAAGTGCAAAAGGATAACTTTCGTATGGTTGCTTATTGATTACGAAAGAAACTTGAGGGTCTGAAATGACAAGTTCAAAAAGATAGATTTCTTAGGGATCAAAAGAGCTTACGTTAGTAACTTGAGGGACTAAAACTGCCAAAATTGGAAAGTCATTTTCGGAAGTATAAAAGAAACAATTTCATACGCAACCATATCACTTTCGTAAAATAATCAAAAATGGTTTCGTAAATTCTCTGAGCTTTCGTAACAAAGAAAACACGATCCAAATTGTTTTGTTGGTTATCTGTGATAGAAAAACGTAAGAAAACGTAATCTATTTCATTTATTTATGATTATTTGTTGATATTAATTGATTGAAATAGGTTTCGTATAGATCTAGGGTTTCGAAAATATGAAAAGTAATTGAAACATGAAAGTAAATGAGGCAAAATGTTGATATATGTCTAGTGATATAATTAGAATAGATTGATCACTAAAAATATCATTTATGGATTAAGATCATGAGGTTTCGTAATGATGATAGGTTTCGTAACTTTGAGAAATTTCTTTTTAACATAAGATTGAGCTTAAATTGTTAAAAAGATGATAAATAAGCTAAAACATAAGTCAAAACATTCAGTTTATCATTTTCAAGTGGATAATTATGTTTATGAAACCAATGACTCAGGTTTCAGTTTCGTATGGACTTATCAATTGGGTTTCGTAAACAGTAATGGGGCAAATGAGTTGGTTTCGTAAATGATATTTTGGGCTTAAAAGTTGGTTTCGTAAGTCATAATGGGCTTTTTACCTTGGGTTTTAGAAAAGTTTGTTAATGGGCCAAATTTTAAAAAATACTAAAATGTGCTTAATCGTTAAACAAAATGGCATCTTACGAAAACAAATGATAAATTTTTTATATAAAATCATATATTTATATAGATAAATGGATCAAATAGTGAAGATTGTGTCCGGTTTCGACCATTTCTTGAAATTAACAGGATGAGGACTAAGCAATCTACTGACCATCCATATATTGTATAACAAAATTTTTCATTCAAGTGATCAATGATTCAACAATGAAGAGAAAATAAAAAGTGGTGCTTTAACTGTCTGTGATCATAAGTTTCTCATGTTTCATCAAAACGCAAAGGTCAAAGTTTTGAACAGATTCTTTCAAAAACCGTTTCAAAAGTGATTTATGACTATCTATTGTACGTAATTGGGTAAATGGTCTAAGTCATGTCTGGTTTCGACCATTTTTTGCAATGAACAGAATGAGGAGTGAGTGGCTTAGTGACCATCCAATTATTGTTTCATTAAATTGGTTGTATTATCATTGTTTTCAAACATCTTGGAAAACTTGTGTCTTTGGAAAGTTATCTCAAATTCTATTAAAAAGTTGTTTCTTTGTGTCACAAAGTGGTACTCTTTTACTAAAAAGGTTTTTAAGAAGATAAAGTTATACTCTTGGATTTTTTAAATCATCAATGTTTGTCACAACTTGTGTTTTTTCCAAGTTGATATTTTTAAAAAATCAGAGTATATCTTTATTTCTTGGAAAGAGTATCATTTCACAAATGCTTTTTGGTGAGGAAACTCAAAATAAAAAGAGAGATAAAATCCATACGCGAAAAAGCAAATCAAAGTATGCTCGAAAAAGAACTGCTAGAGCATACAAAATGAGATTAAAAGAAAAAAACGAATAAAGTGTATGACATGTGCCTAAAAAAGTAAGAATTGGCACATGAGAAAGAAAATCATCAGAATATGGTCAAAAAGAATTGCCAGAGCATATAAAAACAGACAGAGTGGAAAGAGACAAAAATGTTATTTAAATGTGTATTACATAAACATTATCTCATTTCACTAATCACTTCATGTCATTATACAGTATTCCACATGGCTCAACAAGTAATTTTAGCTGCTCAACTTATTTCAAGATTTCATACAATTAGGAGATGCAACAATTACGTGGTGCTACAGAGTATTCCATGATCTCCTGAATGCAAGATCGTTGGGCAAATCTTACTTGATCATATCATCCACTCAACTATGGTTTAACTGCCACTGCTGATGTCCCTACTGTGTATCTACAATAATTTTGGAGGACAGTTAGCAAAGTACCTGCTCTTGAAGACATGATCAAGTTTATGCTGAATACTCAAGAGTTTATTTAATCAGTGGATATGTTTCGAGACATTCTTCATTTGCCTGTGGAAACTCCTGAAAATCCATTTGTCGCACCAGTCAACATTGAGACTATTGAAGCTCTCATGAATAGGGTTAGCTATCAAGGTGTCATTGATAAGGTTAACGCATTCTACATGAAGAATCTAGCTTAACCATGGAAAACCATGTTCAAGGTGTTCAACCGCTGCTTAACCACAAGAACATCTTGACACGATGAAACAAAGATCAACATTCTTCAAATGTTTCATGCCGTGATCAACCGAACAAATGTTGATTATGCTGGTCTTCTATGGTGGGATTTCACGAGCAATGTGAATCAGAAGAAGGAAGCCATCCAGTATCCTCGATTCATCAAGCTCATAATTACTGATTTGATAAAGAAATTCCTAGACATTCCTCAAAGATTAAAGATGATTATCATTACATCAAGGATGATATTCCATTGGTTAGTGTGTATACTACTAGGAATGTTCTTGTATGAGGGATGCTGATTCTAGATGCATTTATGACTGAGGAGATCCGTGTCACTGATGAGTTTAAGAAGTATGAGACGGTCTTTATAAATGTAGATGTTCCAATGAATCAACCGCAACCGATTGTTTCTACCCAAGGAACGCATAGGTCTACACCTAGAGCCCATAGGACACCTACCCTTACTGCTAGTCCTTAGGGGAAGGGAAGCAGACTGCTAGAGTATCTAGTTCAGTAAAGAAAAATTATCACGCAGAAGAAACAATCTACACCTTCTATTCCACCTCCTGGAGATGATAGAGAAAGAGATGCAATAGCTGAAGCAACTCTTTCGAAGTCTAACTCTTCACCAAACTGCTTTGATTCAAGGCTCAAGAAAATATAAGCTAAAGTTCGAGAAAAACTAAGATGAGATGAGATTGATAAGATGGTTATAAAGGAATATCTAAATGATGAATCATATGCAAGTGAATTTTCTGATTCTATACTAAACAATTAAGGTGCTAAGGTTGATGATACCAGAAGTAAGATAGAGCCCGAGAGTCAAAAGGAAAATTCGGAACGTGTGTCTGATGATGATGAAACTGAGAAAGAAAAGGAAGTTGCACAAGATATAATAGAAAAGGAAACTGAAGAAGTTGGGATAGAACATAATATTGTTGAAAAGGAAGTTGAGGATGAAACAAATGTTAAACCTGAGAGAACTGAGGAAGTTGTTAAGGAAACAGAGGTTGCTAATGTGTCGGGTAGTCAGGAGACTAGGAATGAGCAGACGCAGACACCAATTTCCTCACCTATTAGATCCCCTGGGAAAGTTTCTTTTTCAGATAAAACAGTTTTAGAGGACTTTGCATGGTAATATTTCACCCACAACTGCTACAACATCCAAGACTTCTGTCACACCAAAACAAAAGAAAAGATCTTTCACTCTTAAAACAAGAAATCTACCAGGAAAATTCCTGGTCATGGGCCAAGTGAAGAAACTTATTCGTTCTCATATCATATCAAGAACAAATTAATCACTCAAAGAGTTTTTCCCGGAAAAGATTTAAGAAGTTCTACAAACACTGTACACGAATGTTCCATGAGCTGACAGTTTTACAAAAGACAAATGAAATGCAAAAATAAAGAATGCCTCGCATGTAAGCTTTGCAGTCAACCAGGATCAAGAAAGTCTCGTCCTGATGACAATATCCGGTATGAGGATCGCAAAAGAATGTTTTAGCTGCTCATGGACCAAAGTTGATTGAAGAACTATTTTGAAAGCACATGCAGAATACAACTCTCAATCTTTATCCAAAAAACAAGCTCTTCAACTACTACAACATCATCTGTTGATCTTCAACAACAACTGTATCTGAATATGAAGATAAAACCTCAAGATCAAGCAGCTGATCCAAAAATATGGGAAATTTTGAAAGCCAAGTCTGAAAATCCATAATTTTCACATATCACAATGACCAACATTGTGATGCTGATCCTCCTGAAGGGGGAGAAACATGGAAAAAAGATTTTGGATGCAAAAAGAATCTTTTGTGAATGGAAGACCAATTCTACCGACGATGAAGTGTTTGTAATAATCAACCCTTAGGGGGAGATTGTTAGAAACAATAAAAGTGTTAATTATTATTATGAATTAGTCTTAGCTTAGTTTATAGTTTTATTAGTAGTTATGATGTAATAAAGTCTATCTTGGTCAAAGTTAAGTAAAGTTGACCAAGGTTTGACTTAGTTTAGGAAAATAGAATAGGATAAGTAATAAGTATAAATACTCATCTTGAAGGAGTATTTATACAAGTCTTGTAGTTTGTAACTTTACTTCTCCCTCCCATTTCTATTTTCCCCTTTGAAATAAAAATTTAGAAAATGATGAAAACACTCTCTAGCTCTTCTCTTTCATTCTCAATAGCTTTCGTATAGCAAACATAGCATCTAACAATGCTCAAGACCAAGAAGATAAAACTTCCCGTTGTGGAGGATAAATGTTCATAAAATAACATTTTTCTTTCTTTGGGGTCTGAGTCCTAAGCTGACATTTACTTAGAAGCCGTAGAGAAAAATCTGAAAGGACATGTTTTGAAAGCATTTAAAACTCTCGCTCGAACTTCATTTATATACCCGTGTCAATATTAATCAACATTTCTAGGTACGTAAATTTTATCCATTGTCAAGAGACATGTAGGAGATGATTATTTTTGGTATTTTTGAAATTTTTTGATTTTGTATTTTGCTTTTATAGCTTTTATATTTTTATGTTTTGTTTTTTTGATAAAATATATACAAAGAATTACTGTGATTTTGCAAGACGTTCAAGTTCCTAAGGAGACAAGTTGTACATACTAGGGCAATGAAACAAATAGTTGAATCAATCCACAGGAAGAGCTTTGGTGGAAGAGGTCGGCTAGTTGGTAATCCGTCTTGATAAAATACAGTTCAGTCGTACCCTTTTCCACGTGTTCCTTTATGAAATGGTAGCGGCCAACAATGTGTTTTGTTCTTGAGTGTTGGACTGAGTTGCAGGATATTGCTATGGTTGATTTCGAATAACAATAGAAGCAATCTATTGAAGTGAAAGCCATAGTCCTATAACTATGTCCGCATCCAACAAAGGACTTTTGTCACAACAAAAAAGCAGATAAAGACAACATAATCTGCTTCCGCGGATGACAACGCTAAAATATGAAAAAACATACAAACTTGTTTTTATGAGAGGACTATCAAACCAATAAACTTTTTGCCTAAAAATTGAGTACCACCAGAATAAACTCTTGAAGGTGTCTTTAAATTCCACATAATCCGCACTAAAAATCCGGTTATTTACAAGCCAGAATCCTCGTAATACCAATACTCATATTAACAGTTTCCCACAGAGAACGCAAGATCCTTTTTAACCCTCCTTGAGGTGTTTCATTACTTTCTCTCAGTTGGGCTTAGCCTGGTACCTGAGCCATAAACAAGTAGCATGTAAATAGGTCCTTGACTGTTTGACATATAGAGACATTAGGGCATCCTCAGCTATCATGCTACGATATTACAGTTGCAATCGACTAAGTCCCATTTTGATCTAGGTTTAAGCATGTCTTTTGATTTCCACTTGAATTCCAAACAGGATCGTAAGTTTCCATTCCATATATTTATTAAGGATTTTTAACACGTAGTTGGACTGGTTTGTGAAGATGCCACATGGGGATTGGTTAACTTGTAGACCAAGAAAAAACGTCATTTCCCCTATCATCGACATTTCGAAGCGACTTTTCATGAGGTCAGAAAATAGTTGGGTATACCTAGGGTTTGTAGAACCAAAGATAATATCATCTACATAGACCTGTACCACCAAGATGTCGTCGTTGAAGCGCCTTATAAATAGCGTTAGATCAATGGTGCCTTTGAAGAAGTTATTTTGAAGGAGAAACGTTAACAATTCGTCGTACCATGCCCTTGGTGCTTGCTTTAACCTATATAGTGCCTTCTTTAACTTAAAAACCTTTAGGTTGCACACAACGCTATTCACGTACACATCTTCACAAATCTACTTTAGTTGTACCATCAAGAAAGCAATTTTTAACATCAATTGAAAACGACGTAACGATAGTGAGCATCATATGCTAAAAAATAACCTTGAAATCTTCCATGTCCAACCCGGAGTGAAGGATTCTTCAAAATCTATTCCTTCCTCTTGATGGTACCCTTTTACAACCAAACAAGTCTTGTTTCAGATGATCGTGTTCTCTTGCATCATGCTTGTTTTGAATAACCATAGTTTATTGTTAATGTTTGTTTAAATGTTAACTGGGTAGGAACTAACACCCATACATCAAGCCTTTTGAACTGGAGAATCTCTTCTTGCATTGATTCAATCTATGCAGGGTCAGTCATAGCCTCTTTGACATTCTTTGGTTCCATAGTGCTTACAGTTAATGCGTACATGCACATGTCACCATCTGTTCTTAATTTAATTATCTTGTCAAACTTGGGGGGGGTCGTGATGTTTGTCCATCACTTGTTCCAGAGGGTGATCCTTAGTCTATTGATATTCGTGAGGGTAAGGTTGATAAAACGTATAAATGTTCGATGGATCCACATATTGCGAAGATGATGATTCAGCCACGCTTGTGGATGGAGTAGCAAAAGGATTAACAAACGTATTTTCATCGAACATAGCATTCAGAACATTTTCAGCAATTGTTACGGATTGAGGCTGAACATGTTGTTGTTGTTGTGTTTCGAGCTCATCAACATTATGTGAAGTGATTGGAATACTTGTTTTCTTGAGAGGATGAATTTGTTAGTGTCAGTGCGGTGTCTGTTGTTGTCATAGTTGTTGTTGGAGTCTGAATAACTTGAGGTGCTTGAGCAGCTGGAACAGTTCTTGGAGCAGCTGACGGTTGACCACCAATATGATCATCATACATAGCTTTGAACAGTAAATCCAATTTACCTTCAGTTGGTTTTTGAGTTGTTATTGTTGACGGAGCATAAGGAAGATCGAGTCCTGAACTGATTTGTCCAGAAGTCATACTTTGAAGCCTGGGTTTTAAATTGCTTTGTTCAAAATCCATAGTTGAAAACTCATTAGATGTTGCATTCATAGTCTCCATGATTTTCTTTTTCCTTCGGTTGTAGACTTTGTAAGCACAGGAATTGGCAGAGTAGCCAATGAAGAAGCTAATATCACCTTTTGCACCAAGCTTCCCAATATCTTCATGGTCATTCTTGGGATAACAGAGGGCCTCGAATACATGTAGAAAGGAGATATCTGGTTTTTTGCTGTTAATAAACTCATATGGTGTTTTGTCAAATCAACAGTGAATGATGGAGCGATTCTGAGTGTAGCACGCAGTAGTAATCGCTTCAGCCCATAAGAATTACGGTGCACGAGAAAAATATCAACATTGTTCTAGCAGCCTCAAATAATGTACGATTTCTTCGTTCTACGACTCCATTTTGCTGAGGAGTTCTCACAGAAGAAGAACGATGATATATGCCAACACTGTACAAAGTATTCATTTAAGCACTATGATTCTTGAAATCGAGCCGTTTTACGGTCCATGAACAAAAAATGAGTATGTAGATTGCAGAAGTACAATAATTCTCTCAGAAAGGTCTTAATTACTTCTGTGTTTCATCCTTATGATTTGAGAAAGTGACCCACTGTAACGAGAGAAGTCATCTCACTATTACAAGAACATACCACTTACAATTATTGCATGCATTACTCAATGGACCACATAAATCCATATAAATAAGTGAGTAACCTCTGCTGAATTACCAAAGCTTTAATATATGTTTTAAAAAAATTTTAAATTCTAGCATATTGATTAAATACACTAAAAACCCATGGGAAAGTATTCCCTTTCAATGTAGTAGAGTCCATGTAATACCAGTCATCCCAAGGAAGTTTGTGCAATTTTTCATATTCAAAAAAAGATAGATTATAAAAAGGCCAAATGATTCCCACGATCATTAGACTCATTTTTGATTTAACAACTAAGTTATACCAAACTAGAAATGATTTAGATTATACCAAGATGATTAAAACATGTTTGTTTAGGCTTAGAGAGACATGAGTCTAGAAATGATATGTAAAGATATTCTCAATCACAAATAAAGCATACAAGCCACAAATGACGGGTAACCATAATAGCAAGTATATCTACCGATTATGCAAGGGAATTTTTTCGACCTATGACCCAAACATAACAAGCGCATTAAGATAGATTTGTGACCAATATTTATACAAGTAAAGCTTCCCTCATCAGATCGAGAGAACTGAGATTAGGCCTTAAACACATAATCATTCGGGTTGTCTAGCAATTTACTATCTAATTCTCACAAGTCTAGTATTGATTCGCGACTCAAAATCAACCACACAATCGAGCCTTTCGACCTATATCGACTGAGATGATCAACCAAAGGATAGATAATAATCTGAATAATAACATATCAAGCATAAAGCATAAACATTGAAAGCCTATCAAAACAATCAAAACTATATCATAATCCTCATAAAGCTTAAACAAACATTAAGAGACTACTCCATATTCAAACAAGTAACAACACACATAACATTCATCAAAAATTTAGCCAAAAGATCATATTCAATATGAATAAACGAAATAAACCAAAATCAAGAGGCAAAATCTGGTGATATCCACATGAATTTCCCAAGAACACTTTATTATATTCGAAGTAAAACCCGGAAACTATGAACAATTCTATCACAATCGCTTATAGATTTAAAATAACACTTCAATTATACTTCTTTGATGGATCAAATCCTGGGTTTGAAAAGAACTTAGGAGCAAGTTCAACCAAATTCCCAAAAACTAGTTCATAACTTATTCTACTTTTAGGAGAGGATTTTAGATGAATGTGTATGAGATATGAGGGATTTGGGGTTGTATTTATAGGCTTAAGAGAGGCTGAATTTCGTGCATAGAAGGACTGAAGGGTAGATGATAGTTTGCGATTAATGCCAAGCATCATTTAATAAGCATTTATATATTGCAGAAAAGTGTGCAACCGCACTTATTATTGAAATGAGGTGGTACTTGGGTGCATTTATAGCACTTGGCCTTTTCAAAGATTGTAGATACTTGAATTCCTCATCACGTGGCCGCTAGAAACCTGTCAAACGGAGTTTGTATGACCGAGTTATGACCAAAACAGTGCATAGGTGTCAGGAAGCATTCAGCTTGAGTTATTTCTTCGTTTAAGCTCCAAATCTTCGTGTATTCTTTTGTTTTCTTCCACGACACATACTTAGCACCTACAATAGGAAAATATACTCTATTTAAGTATCGAAATTTTCTTATTATTAACCACTTTATATTACATAAAATCACAGATAACCGCTTATAGAAATAAGTATAACTTTGAGCGTTATCATTTGCTAGAATTTGGAACTAGGTTGGGTGGTGAGATGCCCTTTGCTTTTTCTTGCTACATGAGGGACAAAGATGTTTCTTTATAGTATTTGAATTTTGGAAAGACATGCTGAGAATCATTTCCGGAAAGGTCATTTATAATTGTCTAAGTTTGTTGTGGTATAAACGTAGATGCCATAACCATCTTTAACAAGCCTTTTTAAGTTGATTTAATCTGTTTTTAAAAGTCTTTAAAGTTTAAAATTAAGTTTTTAGGTTATAAGTATGCAAGGTTTGAATCTGTGGTTTCTAAGTTTCATTTTCTGGCTTATTTGGTTAGCTTTTTTTTAAGTATTGTTTTCTTGCTTGTTTTAAGTCCTTAAATGCAGTAGCATGAGTTAGAATAGGTCTGCAATTTCCCTTTTGCTTTTAAGCCAAATCTGTCTGTCTTAGTTTATTAAATCTCAGTTTCCAAAGTAAGAGTCCCATTTTCAACAGCCATTTTAAGTTAGTTTAATTTTGTTTAAAGGTCTAATATTGTTAATATAAGCTTATTAGACATCAACCTCCATCTGTTTTTACTTTTTAAGTTTTTATGTTAGCTTTTAGTAGCTTAAAATTAGGCCTGCATTAGCTAATTTTTCTTTTAAAAAAAACCAAAAAGACCAAAAACAGTTTTATTTAAGTCATGTTTCCAAGTCTTTTTCTAGCTTATTTCTTTTTCTATTTTTCTTAAATATAGCTTATTTAGATAATTTTAGTGTTTTAGATAATTTGTTTTCAAGTTTTAGCTTATTGCAAATGCTTATTTTGGTTTAAAAAGGCTTAAAAAGTTAATCAGCACATACTGACTTTAGTCAGCATGTGCTGAGTCTTTTTACCACTTTCCCATTGCCTTTTTCAGCTTATTCTTTTTGCTTATTTGCCAACTTCTAGCTTATTTGAGTAGTTTTTAAGATATATAGTTTAGTTTTTTGTGCTTTTAGCTTATTTCTTGAGCTCATTTGATTTTACTCTTAGCTTAAAGTTTGTAAAAAGTCCCTATAGAGTTTTCAATGCTTGCTGTCTTTAAGGCTTTTTAGTGTGCTCGCTCTATTATTTTGCTTATTCCTTAGTCATTAGTTCTTATTAGGTAGTAGTCTAAGTTTATCTTTAGCTTATTTGTTTTCTTATAGCTTAATATGTCTTAAAAAGCCTAGTAATTTTAGCCTACTTTGTCTATGTCCTAATTAGCAAACTGTCACCCTTTTTCTTTGGCTAATTTTAGTTTTTTGAAGATTTTAAAAAAAGTAGCTTCCTTTAAATGTATGTTATTATGTTATTTTAATATGTTTTTTTAAAAAGAATAAGAAAAAAAAATGTTTGTTTTTAAAACAAGGAGAGAGGCCACAGGGGTCGAACCTGTGACCTCTCCCTTTGCATACACACGTCCCAAACAACACACACACTAACCATCAACACCATTAGGGCTATCTGTTATAGCCCTACACACTTAATAATTTAAGCCTTGTTTCCCTTTTTTGCTTATCAGCCCTTTGTGGCTTATTTACAGCTTATTTATAAGCTGTTTTTCACAGCTCTTATTTTTCTTGCATTCTAAGTAGCTTAAAGTATTTTCCTTCATTTTTTCAAATTTTTCCAAAATAATTTAGTATTTTTTATATTTAATTTAGATAAAAACTGTTTTTAATTCATAATAAATAAAATCAAAATCAAAAAAATATAATTCTTTTTTAAAAAAAAATATAATTCTTTTTTAAAAAAAATTTCTTTTATCATTTAGGACTTAGGAAAATTAAATTTTCTTTTGTAAGGTTAAAATTTTAAATTTTGGTTTTTCAAAGAACGGGTTTCGATCCCGTTCTCATTTTCCTCGCGTTTTTAACCTTAATTGCTTTCGTTTTAGGATTTCCTTTATTTGTTCTTGCATTTTAGTTATTTAGGATTTATAAAAAGTTAAAAAATCATTTTAGGATTAAGTTTTGATAAATTAGGTTTTAAGTCACGTTTTTAGGATTCCCGTTATCGTTTTTAGGAGTTTTAGCTTTAATAACTTTCGTTTTTAGTTTGCCTTACTTATCTTTCCCGTAGATGTAGAAATCAAATCCAATCCAATCTTGTTTCATTCAAACATCAAATATCAAACCGACTCTTGACTTTCCATTGCATTCCTCGTTGGGGAATAACGACCCGGGAATATCATATACTACTCGGATTTCATTGATTTTCTTTCTTTAAACCTTTTCAAGGGTCACTTGATTTGGTTTGGTTAATATAAGTAGTATAGTATATTATTATATATATTATTTATATATATAAAGAAAGAGATCAATCAACTTGGTTAACGATAGGGAAAATTTCATCCTTTACAATTTTGTGAATCTGTTGGTGAACAGAAGACGACCGAATGTGTATATCCAAAGTCATTTTTTGTTTGACAACACGTTGAAGAGTTACAATGGTGCTTTTTACCTCATTTAGAAATTTTCGTGCAACACTTGGTGTAGTATCATCCGAAAACTCTTCATTTGGTATTGAAATCGGTTTAGAAACATTGGCCGTTTTGGAAGTATTTGAAAAATGTAACTCTTCACGTGACTTGGCCGTTTGAGAAACAAAAACCCCTGAAAGATGATTAATCTTTGTATAATTTGCCGGTTTTATTTCTTTGTTCAATTGTTTCATTTTTAAGCGACTCTCTTGAGCAAGTTGCAGTGTCTCCTCCGAATCATACACAGCAGGAGGATCATGCTTTTCTAATAGAACTTTGCCATTATACAAACTCTGTTGTTTCTGCTGAGCTTGCTTGAGATAAAAAGGATTTTGATAACCCAAAGCCATTTTCTGTTCGGTGTGGTAAAACGAGTCTGGCTTAGGTGAAAGCATGTGCATCGTTTGAATCGATTGACCCGTTTTAACCAAAATATTATCTAATTCCTTTATCTTATTCTCAAGTTGAATTTGTTTATCAAGAAGCTCGTCTTCGCGTATTTTGAAATCAGACTTCAACTTTTTCTTTTCTTCAAGAAGAGAAGAAACAGTTGATTTTTCCTTTGAAAGCTGTTTATTTAAATTTGAAATTTCCTCATTCAAAGTCGTTATTTGTTTACCGGAACTTAATGAAGGTATCATTTATCTTTTTAGTAAGACACTGCTGCCTTTATAAACAGACTTTTTGATATTCTTGGCTAATTTCAAAACACTTTAACTGATTTTTATAATCTAGCAAGCTTAGTGGTCAATTCCTGCATATGTTTTCTTTCATTTTGCATATTAAAACCAAATTGCCTTTCTCAACTCATAGTCTAAATTATGAAATAATGATCTTGGTACGCAGACTTCGTCGTTTCCTCAACAATTGCAGAATGTTGTTCTACTGTTTCCCCACCTTGTTCCACACTAAAAATTGCAGAAATAACATTACTATCATTCTGTCATACTTGGTGTGGTTCAGGAATGGGCTTGAGTAGCTTAGTATACTGCTCCTTGTTGGGAATAAATCTTCACAAGAGTTATACTCGCCAAGGTAGTAACCTAACAGAACTACTGAATAAGTACTTTTGGGCCAGTCACAACTTATTACTGCCAGAGTTATTAATATTGCTAGAAGAAAGATTAATACTGCTGATGGTCACAGCAGCTGACTGGGAGATAAGTATGCATGCAGATAAATAAGAGAATGTAAAATCTTTTATATTTTAGGAAGATTTGTATGTGATTATGATTGGGATAGTTCCTTGTAAAGGCCTGCCCATTATCCCTTGTGGTTATAAAAGAGTATCCTAGGTTAAGGTTTTAAACACACAAGAAAAATATACAAATACGCATAAGAAGATAGAGAATACATTCTTAAGACAGATAGTAAATAGCTTCAAGTTTTTGTAACACTAGTACTAATCACGAGTACTCGTATTATCATAATATGAAGCAGATTGTGATATATTCATTGTTGTTACTGTTCAATGCTAATACATCTAGAGGAATCAAAGTTGTAGATTCCGCATACACTTGATATCCAAACAAAGTCTCACATTGTTTAGTTTGGATTCATCCAAGGTAACAAACACTTTATTACGTGAAAGAAAATCGATCAAGGCGTGGGATCAACAAGTGTATCAAGCCTGTCTTTAGAAACATTTGAGTCTAGAAAGTAATGAGTTTGGAGAACACTCAGAATAATGCGTTGGCTTAAGCTTCCCATGCTCAAACTCGGGGAGTATGATATGTGGGAGATCAGGATCAAACGTACTTTCAGATCCAGGATTATGCTCTATGGAGGTCATAGAGAATAGGGAATCGTGGTACCTATTCCTGTACACAGCTCAGAAACTGGTCCATCAACAGCAACAAAGATGACTGTGCCTTCTACTGCTGAAGAAAAGACTTGTAAAAAGAATGATGTAAAGGCCAGAAGTCTACTGCTCATGGCACTGCCCAATGAACATCAACTTACCTTCGATCAGTATGTTGATGCTCAATCAATGTTTGCATGCTATAAAAACTCGATTTTGGAGGATGAAGCAACAAAGAAACGACACAGAAGGCCATGTTGAAGCAACAGTATGAAAACTTTAATGCTTCAGCTCAGAATCACTTGATTTCTATCTTTAACGAGGCTTAAAAGCTGTTAGTAGATTGCAATATTGGGTGTAGTTTACTCCTCCAGAAGATCTAAATGTTAAATTATTAAGAGCTTACCTCTTAATGGGATACACATAGTGTAGTCGTGTATGAACAAACTGATTATTGATATATGGGGTTTTGGATGAATTAATACAACAATTTTAAAATTGTTGAACAGAAGGTTAAGAAATCAGTTGGCACAAACAATGATGATAAGAACTTGGCATTTCTAACCACTTCAGGTGGCGAAGCAGTACTAATATTATATTACTGTTAAACCTGAAGATATTACTGTAACATCCAAGGTTAATACTGCCATTAACTGAAATTAGTAACTTGCTAGTTTTAGATGATGCCATAAGTATATGCCTTCTATCCACTCACCACAAGGGTCTCCAACTAGTCTCATTGAAGATCTTAGCACTCATGATGAGATTTAGAAAAGAAATGGATCTAAAGTGGAATATGGCACTACTAAGCATATATATACATATATATATATATCATATATATATATATATATATTCTATATATATAATATATATATATAATATAAATATATATATGTATATATATATAATACTGTATATTGTAAAAATATATATGTATATATATATTAAATATATAATATGTATAATGTATATAAAGTATACATATATTATATATATATACATATATATATATATATAGCATATTATGTATACATTATTGATGTTAACACTGCATTTGGTTAGTGATGATTTTAAAAAATTATAATGTGAAAACTAAGAAACAAAGCAAGATAACAAAAGTAAACAAAAATGAAAATGAGTCACTTTATAATCAAGATGACAAACAAAAAACATATAGAAAAAGAAACAAACAAAAAACAAGAGAACTTAATGGGAAAAATATCCTTTGTTTTGTGAGTTGCAACTTGCTTTTAAAAGGTAGTATAATACCGTAGTAAATTCATATTTTTTTTAATAAGTCTTACTTTCTTTTAGTTAAAGCACTAGAACTCAAAAATTAATATCAACTATTATTCCCTCTCCTTTTTTTCTTTACATATCTTTTCTTTATTTTGCATACTTTTAAAAAAATCAAGGAAACATGTGTGTGATTAATCTTAAAAGACTAGCAGGGTACCCGCGCGATTGCCAGAGACTGGAAGAAAGATCATGCATGATGTGAGCAATACTTTGATATGATAAATCAAAGGTAGAACGTTTCAACTGCCATAAAATAGAGACATTTTGCCAGAGAATGCATAGCACCAAGGAGTAAAGGACAACAAAAATTTAGAATCAAGTAGCTGTTTCAAAGGGCAGTAAAGATTGAAGAAGCTTTTGAAAAGTCAATGTGTTGCTAATAGATGTTTGCTTGGATGTTGATAAAGAGTGACATGGCAGAGTAAAAATTCAGGCAAACCATGACTCTCATGCATTCCAGATTCTGAGGTAACAAATGATAATATCTTGTTCTAAATCTTTGTTTGAAAAACAATGAAAGCTCTAAAAAACAGTAGGATAAGTTGCTTGTTAAACTATATGATAACTGGTTTTAAAAGCACTACATCAAAGAGTTTATCAATTTTATAAGGACAAATTCTTTAAATAAAAGAACATAGGAAGTTCTTTTTTATGAGGAAATTGTTTTTGCTTAAAAGAAGTGTAGGTCACAAAGAATATCAAATAGGATTACTTAGAGACTAAACTAAAAAGGTTAAAGCAAAAAAAGGAGGTTGAGTTTAAGATTGCAAAGTTTGAAAAATCAGCAAAAGACTTAGAACATTTGTTATCAAGTCAGTATAACTTGACAAGAGCAAAAAGGGTTTTTGGTATAAAGTGTCCCCCTCACCTCATCCTTTGATCCTTAATAGACCAACACCTTTAGACTTATCTTATTCAGGTCTTGAAGAATTCAAAGAACCTGAGGTAAATGAGTATGGTCCTAGGAATTCAAGTTTAAAGCCTACCACTGATGTGATAAGAGAGTCGATAATTCTAAGATAATACTGATGACATCTTTAAAAACAACAACAAAAGACTAATTCTAGAACTAGCTCTGTTAAAGTCACCACTTAAGTAGACAAAGATTGAAAGAAAAGTTTGTTCAGATCCGCTAATCATGTTAGGGAAGAAGAACCTAAGAAAGCTAGAGAGAATAACGATGCTCCAATTATTAAAGATTGGGTGTCAGATGATGAGGATGATGATGAGCCTAACTCTAAGGATGAAAAGAAATCTGACATACCTACTGTTACTAAGAAAGAGTTTGTTAAACCTAAAAACCAGTTAGGAGGTCAGTTAGGTATGCAGAGATGTACATGTCACAAAGACCTAGAGGAAACCAAAGGAATTAGAATGGTCAAAAATCCAATCAATTAGGATGTAACTTTGATTTTATAACAAGGCCATGTTTTATCTGTGGAAGTTTTGGATCACGTTCCAATACAGCTTCCAAAAACCTCTCATCTCATGCACACAAACATATGGCTCCAAAAGCAGTCTTAATGAAGACTGGCCTAAAATCTATTAAAACTGCAAGGCCTGTTAATACTGTTAGGTCTGTTAACACTGGTAACTTTTATAACTGCTAGTATTGTAAATTGTTTTTTAGCCTTCTTATACTCACACCCAAAATCAACAATTCACTTACTAGACCAAGGGACATATTTTCAAAATCAAGCAAAAAACAACAGTTCACAAGGCCCTTTTAACAAGAGAACAACATTATACAAAAAGGTCTTATTATCAAAGTATTAATAACTGTTAGGCAAATGTTTTAATACGTGTTTAGGGCAAGGGATGTTAATGCTGGTTTAAGCCCTCATCATGTTGGGTTATGGAGACCCATCAAACCCAATATGCATCAACTGGTTTTTCCAACAAATATAAATTACATGATGCACAAGGCAGATCCAGATCAGTAATGCTTGGGTCCCAAAGAAACTAACTTCAAAGTTTGTGTGCAGACAATTCACATCAAAATGATAAAGGCTTTGTTGTATAGTGGAGCTCCAAGAACATGACTTGGAAAACAATACACCCATCTTCAGATATCAAAGACTTTGATGGAGGTTATGTTACTTTTGGTGGAGGAGCAAATGGAGGCAGAATTACTGGAAAGGTACTATTAAAACTGATAAACTTGATTTTGATGATGTTCTAACTTTGTCAAAGAGTATAAAGTCAACCTCTTAGTAGTCTCACAAGAAGTGTGAACAAAAAGAAACTATGTTCTTATATACTTGATTCTGACATGTCTTGTTCTATCTCCTAATTTTAAGTTTCCTGACTAAAAACATAGTACTTCTTAAGAATTCCTAACAGGAATAACATGTAAACATTTTGAATATGAAAAACATAGTTCCTAAAGATTGTTTAACTTGTCTAGTTGCAAAGGCTACATTTGAAGAATCAATGCTATGGCATAGAAGGCTTGGTCATATAAATTTTAAGAATATAATAAACTTGTCAAAGAAAATCTTGTAAGAGATCTGCCTTTAAAAAGATTTGAGAATGACCAAACATGTGTTGCCTGTCTTAAAGGCAAGCAACACAGAGCCTCTTGTAAGACCAAGGCCTTTAATCCCATTACTAAGCCAATGTTTTAAATGTCATGCACATGGATCTCTTTGGTCCAACTTTTGTTAGTAGCCTAATGCATAAAAAGTACTGCTTAGTAGTCACTGATGATTATAGTAGATTTTCATGGGTTTTCTTTTTATCAACTAAGGATGAAACAACTGAGATCCTTAAGAATTTTATCAAGAAGTAGAAAACCTGTGGATAAAAAGTAAAATAATCAGAAGTGATAATGGGACAGAGTTTAAAAACAAAGTGATGGATGATTTCTGTAGGGAAAAAGGTATTAAAAGAGAATATAGTGTAGCTAGGACTCCTCAGCAAAATGGTGTAGCTGAAAGGAAGAATATGACACTCATTGAGGCTGCTAGAACAATGTTAGCTGACTCTAAGTTACCTACCACATTTTGGGCAGAAAGCAGTTTCTACTGCTTGCTATGTACAGATTAGGTCTTAAAGTCAAGACTCATAACAAGAAACTCCTTAGGAACTCTTTAAGGTTTTAACCCCACTATAGGATTCATGGAAATGTTTTGATGTCCATGTACTATTACTCAATAACCTTAGATGAAGTTGGGTGCAAGATTGATGGAAATGAGGTAGATGAAGGTTTCTTTGTTTGAATATTCCCTTAAGTAGCAAAGCTTTTTAGGGTATACAACACTAGAACTAGGAAAGTTCAGGAAAACTTGCATATTGGGTTCTTAAGAATAAGCCTATGATAGAAGGAAATGTCCAAAGTGGCTGTTTGATCTTGATTCTCTAACTCCCATTATTAAATTTATGTACCAGTGGGTTGCAGGAACATTTTCTAATGACTTTGGCAATAAACAAGGAGTTTCTGAGACTAGTACAAATTTCCTCAACAAGATAAAGATTGTATTGTAATGCCAATTAGGAAGGATGCTAAATATTTCATGATGATGTCACCAAGATCTGTTTGAGATGCTACAAAACAAGATAAAGATAGGTTACATCGATGATAATGATGCTACAGAAAAGTCTCATGAAGATAGCAGTTTTTAAAGGATACTGGTACTAGCTGATCAACGAGTTACACTGCCGCTCATAATTTAATACTGGTAGAAGGAGATTGTTTAGTACTTGCTGTCCCTAGAATTAATACTGCTAACCACCACCTGAAGTACTTTGGTAGAACCTAGTCATGCATCTGAAGTCACACAAGTGGAGGACCAAGAAATTGAATTGGGGAACATTCTACAATCTTATGCAGTACCTACCACTCCTCACACAAGAATTCAGAAAGATCACCCAATTGATCATGTGATTGGTGATGTGCAGTCATCTGTTCAAACAAGAAGAATGACATCTTCTTACTCTGAACTAGGATTTCTTAGTGCTATATATGAAGGGAAGACTCATAAGGACCTTCATACATGTCTTTTTGCTTGTTTCCTCTCTTGGAAGGAACCAAAACGGGTTTCCTCCAAAAGCTCTTAATGATCCAACATGGGTAGAAGCAATGCAGGAGGAACTCCTACAGTTCAAACTGCAAAAGGTCAGGATTCATTTATATTCTAAAGTTCCATAGAGCAAAATTGGTACAAATTTGGGTATAATACAGAAATAAGAAAGAGAAAGGGGATTGTCATAAAACAAAGCACCAACTTGTGCCAAGGACATACATCAAGAAGATGGTAAGACCTATGATTGAAGTCTTGCACATAGTTGGCTAAATGTGAGGCCATAAAATATTCCTCTTATACTTCATAAATGGGATTTTATGTCTAACCAAATGGATGTCAAAAAGTGCTTTCCCTGTATGTCATTTGAAGATGAGGTCTATGTATGTCAACCTCCCCAGGTTTTGAAAGATCCGACCATCCCTGATAAAGTTATATAAGGTCCAACAAAAAAAGAAGGCATTTATCCATTCAAGAAAATATGTCCATGAGATTTTGAGAAAGTACAACTACGGCAAATGTGAATTCTGCCTCTAATCCAACAGATTTTGGAAAAGCCTTTGGGTTCAAGATTAGATGCTGCTGATTTGATGATCATCTTATAGATCCAAGTGATAGGATCTTGATGTACCTTACAGCATCCAGCCATATAACATGTTTGCAATCTGTGCATGTGCATAGGTTTTTCATCAGTTTCTCCAAATACATTCCCATCTTTTAGGCTGCTTAAGAGAAGTTTTTAGATACCTAAAGAAAACCTACTTTAGGACTTTTGGTATCCTAAGGATTCTCTATTGAGAATTTTAGTTGCTTACACTAACATTGACTATGCTGAGCTTACCCAATATAGGAAGTCAACCACTAATTCTAGAGGTTTGTCATTTTTGGGAAATAGTTGAGATCTCTTGCAATGCAAAGAAACAAACTGAAAGTTGCCACTTCTACAAAAAAACAAAAACTGAGGCTGAATATGTCTACTGTAAAATTGCTGTGGACATGTTCTCTGGATTCAAACCAAGCTGTTTGACTATGGGTAACAATTTCATGAAAACTGTTATTTATAAATTGACAATACCAGTACTATCTGCATAATAGAAAATCATGTTCAACATTCTAAAACAAAACATATAGAGATTATGCATCATTTTATAAGAGACTGCAATGCTAAAAAGTTAATTCAAATGGCTAAGATTGATACTGAACATAATGTAGCAGATCTTCTTACAAAAGAGGAATTGATGCTGGTAGAGTCTTTTAAGTACTTGTCTTAGAGTATTCAATGCTCAATCCTTAATGCCCATATCTCTTGTTTGTGTTTGTAAAGTTTGTTAAATGTTAGTACTGTTAAGTCTTTGTAAATTAATACTGCTAGTTATTTCTATGTCTCATTGTTAATCCTGTTAGTACCATTTAATACTGATAAACAAGAAAAATGGTTAGATTTATGCTTTTCTTAGTTTAGAGCTAACACTTTTAAGATACGCAATGAAGTATTAAATTGAGTTTCCAATGGTTCATTATTTGAGGGGAGAATTTGTTTGTTCTTCAAGTTGTTGTTTAAACACCACAACAACAAATGGTCATCAAGTTCACCATGTCTTATAGACATCCAAGAATTGACTATGCCAGAGCAAAACGGCTACAGTAAAGACTTCTCAAACCCGTTGATAGTTAATAGTTTAACTCAAAACTAATATGGTTTTATCAATGTCACAATGTTTTACAATGAAGCATTGGCTATCCAAAGCAAACGGCTATTGGTAAAGACCACTCGAAGCCGTTAATGCTGGTAGTTTGCCAAAACTATACATGGTGTGAATTTGTGAGCCAAAATTATAGAGACAATTGGTGAGCTTTAAAACAGAAAGAGACGATTGTGTTGAAAAACAACAAGTGAAAAGTGAGTTAAAAGAATAGAGAGATAAAATGTGAGCTTAAAAACAGAAGAGAAGATTGGTAAATTTATTTTTTGACTAATACAAAAACTTATGGAGTTGTACTGGCTTTTGGGGGGTGGAGCGAAAGTTAATACTAGCTAGGCTTATTTTAGTAATCTAGACCAAAAATGGTACTAGCTGGAGTGACCGTTTAGTACTGTTTAGCCTAACATATTTTTCATTAATTAATTAGGTGTTTTCACTGAGGAGCTATCAGAAATTTTATATTTCTTAAGTAAGTTCCTAGTGTACTGTTCTTAACAAATGGAAATTCCTTTGTCATCCTGCTTGATTTGAAGTCCAAGGAAGTAGGTGAGTTCTCCCATCATACTTATTTCAAATTTCTTTGTCATCAGTTTCTCAAACTGTTTACAAAGTTTATAACTTGTTGAGCCAAATATGATGTCATCTACATACACCTGAATAAGGAGAATGTTAGCCTCAATTTATTGAGTTGAACAAGGAAGTTCGGTCACTCTACGATGGAGCTTCGGTCTTTAATTAGTTAATATTGTAATAGGATAATATCGGGAATCGGGCTCGATAGATAATCTAATATTGTATATGTTTTGGGTTTAATCCCAAGCAAAACCCGAGCCCGGGTCCTAGTTAAATATCTCGCGCGTCACTTTTAAGTGTCGGGGTATATAAGGAACTTTTCCACTTGGAAAAGTAAGTTGTTCAAAAATAATATCTTTTCCTTTTCCAAAATTCTCTCATCTCTCTCTCTCTAAAAGATCAACTCACTCTCTTTCTCTTTTCTAGTTCTAATTTCGTGTTTGATTCTATGAAGTGAAGTGTTAACGGGATCCTACAATTGGTATCAAAGGGTGGATTCGTGTCTGATTTGTGTGGTTAAATAAGCTCAAATTCGTGGCTTATTTTGTGAAAAAATACCCACGGCTCAAATTTTTTTGGGTCTAATGGTTTGTTAATCTTGATCTTCACTTGTTCTACACATCAAAAGGTAAGAGTGCTTCAAATTTCGTGTGTTAAACAAGCTCCTAGCTCGAATTATAAGCAAACAAAGTAAGGTGTTCTTCGTGGAGAGTTGCTTCATTTTTGACGATCCAAGAAGAAATACATGTTATAGGATGTTTAATCTTGGTATATCTCCTTAGTATTGCATGTTAGAGCTTTGATTCGTGGATAGAAAAGCTTATTTGAGTGATTTTGTCAAATTCGACCTTGTGTTCATCGTGGAGGGTTGCTTATTTAATTATTTGTTCTTCACGGCGGTTTGACCAAATAGGGGACAAGATCCGGAAATTTAGGAAAAAGTCAAAGGCGAGTTGCCAAAAGTCAAAGGCGAGTTGCTTAATTTTAATAATTATATTCGCGGCGGTTTGTTTAAATTTGGTGGCGAGTTGCTTGTTCGCGGCGGTTTACACAGGATTGGTGGCGATTTGATTATTATATTGAACAAAAGGGAAAAGTTACTCTGCCCAAATTTCCAAAAACCCATGGCGAGTTGCCAAAATACAAGGCGGTTTGGATAAAAACCTAGGCGGCGAGTTACTCTTTTGATACCGGCGAGTTACTATAAAATCAAGGCAGCGAGTTACCATCAGGCAGCGGTTTGAGTTCACGGCGGGTTGCCTAAGACAGCAGCGGTTTGCATTATTTTAATACACGGCGAGTTGCCAGTTCAAACGGCGAGTTACTCGCTTACAAAGGCGGTTTGCTTGACAAAAACTGGCGGCGAGTTGTTCAAGGTGGCAGCGGTTTGATTAAAATATAGGAGGCGGTTTGATTAAAAAAAGGCTTTCTAGACTTTGAGGAATGATTTGTGTGACGCTTCGATTAATCGAATGTAGTGGTTGATGCGTTGAGAAGAAATGGAGAGTGAAACTAAGACGAGTAAGAGCAATGTCCATGACTATCCAGTCAAGTGTTAAGGACAAGATATTGGCTACTTCAAGCGAGACGTCCAAGGTAGAGAACACGCCAGCAGAAATGCTGCGTGACCTGGACCAACAAATGGAAAAGAGGGCAGATGATGGTTAGTACTTTATGGATTAAATTGTATAGTGAGTATGAGTATGAAATTAGCTACCATCCAGGTAAGGCAAATGTAGTGACAGATGCGTTAAGTAGGAAGGAACGAGTGAAACCTAGACGTGTTCGAGCGATGGCTATGACTATTCAGTATGGAGTAAGAGGAATGATACTGACAGCCCAAAGTGAGGCGTTCAAGCAAGAGAACGTACTCGCAGAAATACTACATGGTTTAGATCAACAGATGGAAAGAAAAGGAGACGAGAGTTTGTATTTTATGGATCGTATATGAGTTCTGTTAGTAGGGAATGATGAGGACGGTAGTAATGGATGAGGCTCATGCATCAAGGTACTTGGTACATCCGGGAGCGGATAAGACGTACTATAACCTTGGAGACATGTATTGGTAGCCACGTGTAGAAAATATATAGTTACCTATGTTAGCAATTGTTGGATTTGTTTAAGAGGTGAAAGCTGCAATGTCAAAGACTTTTGGCTTGCTACAACAGCCTGAGATACTTGAGTGAAAATGAGATAGAATCACCATGAATTTTATTACTAAATTTCCAAGGTCAAAGTAGTGAGTATGATGTGATTTGGGTGATGGTCGATTGACTGACCAAGTTAGCTCATTTTCTAGCTAGGTAAGAAAATTTCAAGATGTGACCGTTTGGCAAGATTTTTATATTGATGAATAAAGCAAGGGAATGAAATTCTAGTGACGATTAACTCAGACTTAGAGATGGATGATTTACCTCGTGGTTTTCGCAGATGCTGCAAAAAGTGTTAGAAACACGATTGGATTTGAGTACTACTTAGCATCCTCAAGCGGATGCACAAAGTGAACGTATGATTCAGACTTTGGGAAGATATAATGAGGGCATGTGTTTAGTTGATTTTGGTGTAGGTTAATCATTCGAGCATTGGTGTGGCTCCGATTGAAGCCCTGTATGAAGGAATGTAGGTCCCTGTTTTATGGAATAAGATTGGGGAAAGGTAGTTTTGATTAGACTGAGTTGTTCAAGAAGGACCTAATAAAGTGTGTGAAAAAAAGAAGCTCAAAGTGGCGAGAGACCGTCAAAAGATATGTGCTGATAATAGGCGCAAACCGTTAGAGTTTGAGGTAGTCAAATTACCCTCCATGACGCATAATAAGAATAATGAATTCAAGACAGTAGAAACTTAAACTAGCAGTAGTAATAATGACTTAGCGGTAGTAATGAAAACCTTTCACCTTAAGTGGTGAATGAACACATCATGATGGTTAAACATTTTGGCAATAAGCTTCCCGTGAAACCCATATGTTAACCATCTCTTGAATCTTCAAATCTGTAAGCTCTATGTAATGATCACTGATGAAGAAAACTAAGTATAACGAACTTGATGCTGAAGTAGAATAACCCAAACTTGTGTCTTATATCTTGTACTATCCAAGTGACGTCAAACTCATACCAACACCAAAGTATAAGTAGATCGCAATCTCTTGACAAAATCCTCAACTATATGAGACACTGAGCACAACAACGTAACTCCTTAAAGTGATAGCAAATGTGAGCATTGAGCACCATAAGAAAAATCACACACCTTTGCTAGATTTGTCAAGTCTTTGTCACAACATTGAAAACACAAACAAGTTACCTCCTGCTAAAAGGTATGATAAAACACAAACCCAAATAATTACACTTCAACTTCAAATAGGTGATAAACAATCTTCTTCGTAACCAATTAAATCAATGAATACGAGCCTTTAAATATGTTAAGAACATGTAAACCAAATCCAAAAACCAAACAACCTTGGTTTTCTGTTTGTCCGACATCCATCATGTGTGTCAACCGATAACGAGCAAAGCTGACATTACAAACTTTCATAGCCAGCAGTACAAACACTCAACTGGCAGTATAAACTTTCTAACCTGTACGCGTCCTTAGCAGTACAAACATAATGCTAGCAGTGTTAAATCAAGAAGCTAGCAGTAGTATCCTTTTAACCCAAGCAGTATAAACCAACTGCTTTTTAACGCTAGCAGTATTAACACACTTCATTTACCCCGGCAGTATTAATGTTTAAACTGGCAGTACTAAGTGTAAACTTTCAATACAAGAGCAGTAGTAACTAATGATAACAATATCAACTCTGGTTACTACTGTTCTTTTCTCAAAACTTATACTTGAACCAACAGTTTTATCAAGAACCAGCAGTATTAACCTTTTGAACAAACAAAAACCCTTAAATTTAGAATCATAACAATCATACCTGCTATTTCTTGATGTCTTCAATACCCAAACGTGAATCATTGTGTGCGCCTTCAAATCCACCTTGTTAGTATCGTGACAGCATAGTATTGTGACAGCAGCATAAACATAAACCAAGCAGTACTAATTTATCTTTTGAGCCCAATATTAGCAGTACTAAATAAAACAAGCAGCACTAAACAATCAGTAAACTGACACTGATCCTTCCTTGTAGGTACGAACCAACCACAAAAATATTAGGATTTCCAGCCGTGATGATCATAACCTTCGTCCTTCAAGGATCAACGAACTGCCATCATGAAAACTTTCTGTTTTTATTGAATTAGGGTTTGCAAAAACCCTAATCTTCTTCAAACCTGCTAATCACCAAAAACAGAAAACTTCTACCTTCTTCACTTTATAAACACGACATAAAATCACCTTGTTGATCCTAGATATCGAGCCACGAGGCTCTGATACCAATTGTGGAGTTCTAAATAACTCCTTAGATCATTTAAGACTCAGATTGTTTAGATCTAATCTAGGATTATAAACATCAAAGATAAACATTACGCAGCGGAATAATAACAATAAGAACAATGATGTTTTTCAAGGTTTTTCTTTATTCATCACAGCCCCAAATGATTCTTGAGGCTAAACACTAACTAACTATTAGCTAAATAACTATTAAACTTTTCCGATCATTATTTTTGACTTTTATACGTTACGTTTGAATCTGACAGTTTACCGGGAAGTTAAACCGCGTAAATCTAAAAAACGTCATCGGGCGCGTCCCGACATCGGTTATTAATAAATTTAGGCCTTATATGAGATATTTTAACTTTTCTAAGTGTTTTGTGATTTTTAATCACTTTCGATATTAATTTTAGGGTTTTATCTTGTAAATTGCGTTTTTCGCGTTTTTTACCAAACGGAACCCCAAAAACCCAAAATCTTTTCGTGTAAACTCAAGTTATCATATGTCAAGCATTGTAATGCTAAAAATTTTGTTCACCTCCCTTTGGTTGTCATAATGGACGCCTAAACCCCAACAACATCAACATACATCCTAAATTAATAAAATGACATCTTATTTTGAAAGCCCCACCCATGTGTGCATGCTAGATTAGAAAGTGACTTTTGAGAAGGTCACTCTCATGCACAACTCACTAGCTTAACATTCTCATGAGATCTCTTACATTGTGTAACAGGTTCACTTTCAATTTGACCAACTAGTATCCATAAGATGAGCCATGATGCAAAATTTGAACCCATTTAGGTCCTTGGGTGTTAGTTCGGCCAAAACCACCAACACATACACTCTCGGTGTGTATTGGTCACATGTGGGTACACTTAACCCTTAAAAACCCTAGTTCTTCCCTATATAAACCCTCCTTATAACTCTTCTAGGTCATTTCACTTACACATAGCCTCACAAAATTTTCTCTCTTTCTTTCTTCCCTTTGGGTCACAGCATCAAGCACACACACAAACACATCCATAACTTTTGATTTTCTACAAGATCCAAACATTCCAAGTTCATTTCCAAGGGTTTCTAAGGTATATCCAAGTATTGGTTGGTTGATTTTCAAGGTTTTCACAAGATTATAAAATTAGGGTTTCTAATTTTATAAGTGGGTTTATAGATCTAGTTATCTTGGGTATAGATCTTGTGATTCTCTACTTGTTTCTTCATTCTTGTAAGTATTTATTGGTCACCTCTTGTTTCATTTCTTTGATTCTTATGAGTATTGTTCAAGTTTAAGAGTCCATGTGTTTGTGTTACTTTTATAAAAAGAAATGATAAAACATCTTGACAACTTTTATAAAAATGGAAGTATTATGTTTGTTGTTTTATAATTTATGGTGAGATGAGTTGAAAAGTGGGTTGCAACAATAGAAATGAAGTTGATTAGGTTAGATTTAGGTGTGGTTTTGTGGTGGGTTAGTAAAAAAATAAACATCCAAAAAAAAAACAATAAAAAGCAAAAGAAAGCACTAAAAATCACTATCAGAACGCACCCACAAACAAACGATTCAAAGCAAAAAACAAAATCAGCCAACAACAAAACAATACAATCACAAAAATTCAGAATAAAAGTTAATTCATTTCAAATACAGAATTAAACATAAAATTAAATAAGTTCACCAATAGTGGAAAAAATAATATCATAAAAAATAACTCAAAACATCAACACAAGTAATCAACAATCAAACAAATACAATGATAAGAAGAAAAAAAAAAAAACACTACAGTGAAAAGACAATATATCACAGAAATTAAGAACAAACACACACATTCAAGAATAAAAAAAAACATAGAAATTAAATATACTATACGAAAAAACAAAATAAACAACAATAGTGCAAAAATTCAGTTTTAAAAAAATCACAAAATAGAAGATGAAAAAAAGAAAACATCACATTCGACAAAACCCAAAAAAAACAAAACAATAACAATAAAAACACACAAAAAACAAGCAACAAATTGAACAATTATCCAATAATCAATAACAAAAAACATATAGGAGAAACATCCAATCCAATTTCCATAAGAACAATAAATGGAAAAACATATTCAAAGTTCAAATATGCAACAAAAAAAAAATCAAAACAAACAAAAGAACAACACAAACAAAATACCAATAAAAATAGCACTAAAGTAAATTCAACCACCAATAAATAGAGAAATAAAAAAAAAAAAACATAACACAAAAAAATACAAACACCACATCATTATTCAATCGAAAAACAAAACAAAAATAAAAAAATAAAAATCATTTATGACAAAATTGAAACAAAAAAAAACAACAGATCAATCATGCGACAAATAAATAAAAACACAAACAAAAAATAAGTGTGGAAAATCACCATACCAGTTCAAAAAACATACACCACAAAAAAAATCATAACACATCGCACAACACAAAAAGATAACATGTTCAAAAGAACAAATCTGTGTTATAATAAAACAATGAAAAAAACAAATGTAACAAATGATCAAAATGAACAACAGAAAAAAAAAAAATCTATAATTAAATGTTTCACAAAAAACAATAATTCAAACAAATAATAACAAAAATACACTTCAAAGAAAACACAAACACATACCAAATCAAAAATTCCATGTACAAATCGATCAAAAACATTAAACATGTTAAAAATGAGAATTGTCAGGTAATAACAATAATCCAAACCCAATAGAACCCATATAAAAAACATGATACAACATAAAACCCAAAAGTTTGCAAAATCACAAAAAATAACATTTACATCATCCAATGGCCACATAATTTTAAGTTTTGTGTGGCCTTTTGTAATATTTTAGTCAACAAAGCAATGTTTGATTTTGTATTTATTCACATACAATTAAGCATAAAGTTGGCCAAAAGTGTAATAGTTGACCAACAAAGCTTTTAAAGTAAAGAAATGTGTATTTTGTGTGACTATTGTTCAGTATTCCCATGACCACAGAATTTTATGTTGTGTGGCCTTTGTAATATTTAGTCACACAAGAATTAAGTCAAACAGTGACGAAAAGAATATTGAAATAAAGTGTGACCAATCAACTTTTAGTCACATTTAAAGAAATCAAATATAAATCAAAACAAATTCAAATACAATAAAACTAGAAAGAATATAACTGAACCGAAATATAAAAATTGTAAGCTTAACATAATAAAATATCAATAATTTAAGGACTTCTGAAGGACTCTTCTTCTTAGCTTGCCTTTTGCATAGCCTCACCAGAGACGTAAACGTTTTTTTTGCGCTTTCGGTATGTTAATTTAGCTGCAGTTTTGTTCTCAACATCAATTGTAAGGAACTTGGAGGTGTTGCCTGTAGAAACAAACGCCGCTGTGTAATCAAGCCACTGAATTAAATATGAAGAATTAATATATATGTAGGTTATGAAACACAAGTATGTACCGTTTTGGATCGAAAACCACTTACCATTGGCCCAGCAAAAAAACCACCTACTGCATCCTTAACTGTTTTGAAACTGTTATTTCCTACATCCGGTATGCATGCTGCATCCACTAAAGATGTATCAATTGACACTTTGTAGCAATCCTTTGGGAGTTCTTTGTATAAACATTTTTTCCATCAGTCTTGTAAACCAGTACCCAAAAGCAATAATATTTGATTTGTTTTTAATTTAAGTGCCAAAGTTTGCACTTAATTGCCTAAAAATGAATGTGCGTTGCATTTAGAAAACAGAAATTAATTAAACAAAAGAATATATGAACATGTTGAAATACATACGTGTGGTAGTACTAGTAGTGGAGACACATTTTCTTGTGATTGGGAATCTTGACGTGAAGAATCCTTCCGTATTGATCTAGTCCCAATTTTTTGATTCCGAACAGATTTACATTCCTATATAATAAAAACACGGTAAATAAGACATGTATGTAGAATTCAAAAATCACAGGGGGATGTTTTATTACTTACCCTTGTTTCCATTTCCTTTTCCAAAGTTGCAAGTCCATTAGACTTCTGAATGCCTAACTCATTCACACAATCCAACAACAGTTTGTTTCCGCCCTCACTCATCAGCGCTAGCTATATATAAGATTAATGTCCATGACAAAAGACCCTACAATAAAATTAAGAAATGCCATAGACCCATCAGTTTAGGATCAGTACCTGCTTCATCTATAGGGTTTGAGAAATAAAAGTCTTCTTGATGCTGTTTGGATTACTGTTGCTCATGTTTGAAGTTAATGCTGCTTGGTTGATTTATTGCTAACTTCAAAGAAAAATATGCTAAGTGTTTACTACTACTAGTACAAAGTTAGTATTGCTAGTGAATATTAGTACTGCTCATGGTTAAGACTGCTCAGAGAAGTTAATGCTGCTGAAGAAGTTAATACTGCTAGTGTATAAGTTAGTACTTAAGTTTGTTAGATAGTAATAGCTTATGTATAGAGTTAGTGCTGTAAGTGTTAATTACAAAATGAAAATTGTTAACAACATCAAAAATGACTTACATTTGGTGGTGTCAATTGAAGTTGACCATTGACTGCAACTACCCCCTTGTGTTCAGCCGAACCGATTCTATCAGTTTAGTAACCTTTTCCCCATCTGTTTGTGACATCTTGTTGGACAAATTCTGGATTAATAGTTCTTTTTCTTGACGTTCACGTCTCTCATTATCAAGTTGACTTTGAAGTAACAAAATTCTTTCATCAGATGCTTGTTTGCTTCGAGGAAGATCAAAATACCTCTTGTATGTAACTCAACTTCTCACTCCTCTTGCATAATCCTCCCTTTTCCTTACCTAATACAACTGTCAAGGCATCATGTCATGATCAAGCCCGTTAAGGTTCCCTTCTTGATCTTGTACCTCAGATTTCTTTCTGCACACTACAATATGAGAAATATGTGTATTATACGAAAAAGAAAACACAATAATAAAAATTACAGTCAAACTTCAAGTTTAATCTCTCCCACTAATCTAATCTCATCATCTGGGATAATTCACCCTTTTTTGTTTTACCCTTCCTTCAACCGACAGTGTAGGCGGGGTTCTTCATCGTGTTCAAGGGATTTTTTTTCGATCTTATAAACATCAAATACATACAAATGTAAGTTAAACCAATATAAACGAAAGTATGATGCTATTAAATGCAAATGTGTAATCTTACCATTTTCTCTTTCACAAGTGCGTATCCACCTCGTCCCATTGTATGCTGATAAACAGACTTGGAACGCGCCATTTTAGCTGCAGCTGATTTCACCCTTGCGTACAACACAAAATCATAAGGCGTTTAGATGTAGTAATGCTGCTAGTATAGAACTAATATATATGGAAACACAAAATTATGAAAGATATATGGACTTAAATAAAAATGACTAAAACCTTGTATTCCTCGGTGGCCGTGTACTTTAACAAAATTAACCAATCTTTGCGTTTTAATATGCACTATACTTTGTCGTGACTATTCATTTATTTTAGTTTTTTAGTGAAAGTGTATTTTGGTTGGGCAATATGTATGTTTGTCTTAATTTCCTTCTGAAATTCCTTAGAAGTTGACCAAGGCGATTCATTACCAGCTTTCTGTCTGTCAAGTCAACATCAAAATATCATTGCAAAGATTAACACAATGTTGTTAATTAGTTGCACATAATGTAAATGTAGAGATAAACTTATCTAGTACTGGGTTAAAAAATAGTATATGTTTACAGTGATTTCATCTCATAGTTTATCTCTTGCTTCTGAATCCACCTTCTTCCAGGATAAAATCTTCAAACCTATATTCTCACAAACCATATCTCTTAAAAAACTCAAAAACAATGCTTTGTGTTTTCCTGATATCCTATTCAACGCATCGAAGGTTACAATGAGCTTTATTCCATCGGGTTTTCCATATTCCCTGCGAAACTTATATAACATGGTTATGCCCCTCTTAACTGCATTCCCATTTGAATGATTATTTTCATCCGCCTCATCAAATTACTCCTCTGATTGATATCCTAAATCGTCATTTTCATTATCATTATCATAATTAACCAAATGACCCTGATCATCAATGGCTTGAGTTTCCATGATTCTTCAGCAGCAATGTGTAAAAGAAAATAAGTAAAATTGGTAATTAATTGTGTAAAAAGAGATTTTGTTGTTCTGTTTAGGGTGCAGCCCTAATTATTGGAGAAGCTAAAACATAGGGTTGTGATGAAATAGAGTAGCCAAAAACGCCCTAGAATTAACTTCCTAAGTGATTTTAAAAATTTTGACTAAAAATTTGGCTCCAAAGTTGAATAAGTGACAGTTTGTTTAATTTTTTGAAAAATCTACTATTTTGCACAAAAATAAAACCCCTCTCCGTAATTAAACAGACAGTATCTTCTATACAAAAGATTAAGAAAAAAAGTATAAATTTAAGTTAAAAATTAAAATAAAAAAATGTTTAAAAAGTACAAAATTTAGAAATTAAAAAGCTTCCATAACTTTAATAAAAAATTAAACAATTAAAATTTACAATAAAAAAAACTCAACCCGGTTGATTCTAAGATTTCGTTAAAGTAGTTTGTTTTAACAAATAGTGTATACCGTTTCACCGCGACACTATATAACACTAAACCCAAGCATATGTCTAGGGGTGTTCACTAGAAAACTCCGATTTTTTTTTTGTAATACTTTTAGTTTTATAACAACTTTTTATCTCCTATGATGAACATAGTTGTAAAAATCTATGTGTGAAAATTGATTAATGTGATCGTAATCAATAAACGTCGAGTAATATTTTTTGTTAATAAGTTATATATGAATATTTGAATTGAATTATTGTAACGGAATACTTACGTTGTTATATTGACTTTTAAAATTCCGATGTCAGATATTAATTTTACAGAAAGAATAAATTTTATTACATTGTTTATTACGGTTTAAACTCGATTGAGCAGTCAACAACGGTTAAAAGTGACCCGAAACCGCGGGTGGGGGTGGTAACCGCTGCACAGACTGCTGGTACCCGCACATTACGGTGACCCGGCGTAGTACGGTTCGATTTCGAGGATAGTAAAATTAAGCTAGACCCGCCTTCGTCGACGGATCTGTTACTTAATCTCCCAACAAACATGACACTGTGCCACTACAACCAAGCATATGTGACCATAACCCATGTTAATACCATTTTCACCGTCATGTGGATGTGTCATAACATTGACACTATAGTGCAGCTACAACCCAATGCATAAGACACATATGATGTCAAATAGCCCATTATGAGATGTTGACAGGTGATAAACCGAAATGCACATGATCCTATGGACCTTATGTGAATTAGCCATTGTCACCGGTCAAGCATGGGTTGTGCTCAACACTATAAGCCACTAGCAAACCCAATGCAAACATAGACCCTATGCACCCTTTGTTTGAATGTGTAACACCCCAAAATGGGTCGCAGCAGATATGTTTCGGAGCGTTACTTCATGTGATCCCATTGACAAGTCAGAGAGAACGACCTCTAACACTGAGTCGTTTGAAAAGAAATCTTGTAAGAATTTGTACTCCACTATGCACATAAGTATGTACATATAGTGCTAGTGATACACGCGTCACCTTGAGATTACGTCTAGAAACAGAGACTTAGTATAAAGTGTCAACATTTAAAGTGGTGAGTTTCATCAGGTTGTTGTAAGTGATGTGAAGATGTAAAGCTCACCAAAACGATATATGATAGGTTTAGACTATGTTACAAGTTTCGGCCCATACACGACTTGCAACCGCATAAACCGAACATAATGTATAGTTTTCCTTATATAAAGTCCAAAAAGTTTCGTATATATTATAATGAAGACAATTGATATCACAACAAGTTTCAGTATAATTGTAAATGAGCGCAATATATCAAATGTTTCAAGTATGTAAGTATTGTGAATGAGAACAATATAGTCAATAGTTTCAAGTATATATTGTAATGAGACATTATATCGCAAAATGGGTTTCAGAGTATATATTGTAATGAGCACAATTTTCAAAATGTTTAAGTATTATTGACACTTTTTTCACGGACACTGGTAAAGGATTCAGATGTGTATAAACAATGATTTACGTTACTCTTAGTTCATGGAACTATCGTTGACTCATTATAAGTGATGCCAGACTTTATGTCAGGCTCCGTATATAGGTATCTATGTCATTCAGTATGTTGTGTTAGTGCTCCGAACTTCAAGATGTTATAAGCGTTCGTTAGTTCGATTTTGAACAGTGATAGCTTATGCACCGAACGAGTAGTCATTGACCCCCAACTGTAGATCTATCTCATAACACTCGGCGCTTACCCATCCAGGTAATTAATAGTAGACTCCATTTAGCTAATCCGTAATCTCATGTCGAGTAAAGTCAATGTGGTGAGCGCAGATAATGTCAAAAAAGTAACCACAGGAAGTGTATTCTCATCGCGGTGATTGTATATAGAAATAGAGTATGTAAATCAATTTGTTTATCAAACCATCATGATTGCATTTGTAAAACAACGCTTGTTCTGTACCTCAAAAACTTATAGTAAAACAAATCATGTAAGAAAGTGGGCTGATTAACCTCACCTTGAGGAGGTCCAAATGCCAAGTGTGTCGACAAATATGCGTCACGCAAATTCGTCGAAGATGCAACCTATTTAATTTAAGGTCGTATACAGTACTAATCACATTGAGTGATCTCTAGACCCAGTTGCCTTAAGTCTATTTAGCTGAATGCACGTCTTAATTGTTTGAGTGAAAAACACTATTTGATGAATGTGTAAAACATTTATAAATATATGAATAATGTACTTATAGTTGTATTGGCCTGGGTGGGTATTAGTTACTCGCCTGGTAGTGTTGTAGTTATCCTGGTAGTGTTGTAGTTACTACTGGTAGTGTTGTAGTTTATTTTTTAAGTCTGACCGCATGTGATGACCACTAAATGCACATTTTCAGATACTCGGTGTCTAAAGAGAATATTTATGCGAAAACGATATTTTGAATCATACTGTTCCAGTTCTGTCGAGTCTCCAAACTCGACCGAAATGGGCGAAAAAAAGCACTGCATTCAGAATCTGATGCAGTGTATTAATTATTAAAAAGCCAGATTTTGGCCCCCTGCCTTACGACCGTTACACTCGTTTTGTGGATTTAATAAGAAGACCTTCGGCGAGGAAGTTAAAACGACCGTTCCGAACGGAGCTTCATGTTTCGCGAAGGCCGAAAAGGACTCTCGAAATGTGCCGCAAAGATTACTCATACTTAAAATCCTGACGCAGAAGAGACCCACTACTATGAAACAAATGCTGGATTTTTATACTGAATATATATCCTCGTTTTCGCAGCTAACTTTTTCGTTATAAGATCTCGCGTTTGACAAAGTTTTACTTACCTGTTTCGGAGATGGTCGGTGATTCAGTAGACTACCTTTATAAAACAGTAAAATAATATGTTTATATATACGAATGTTAGCAGGAAACATCTTGTGAGCGTGGACCTTGTTGAGATCTCTATTTTTAACCTTTGCTTTTATACATCTTTAGTCTATGTTGTATTTAAGTCATTTATTACTACTAATCTTTAATATGGATACAAGACTTTCTCAGCCTTTTAACATGATATTGAGCATAATAGATCTCCAACATAATTTTAATAGGTGGTGCAATAATGATCATTACAAGTAAGAACGCTCCATTCTACATGTTAAAAATCACTAAATGGTGGTTTGAAGCTTACAATAGAACTAACATATGCATGAAATGACTATGGAAAGATAACATAAAAGGGTCTAGAAGACCGTTTTGGTGTTATGATGATGATGTTGTCAGTATGTAATCCTAATACCTGTTATTGTTAGATAAAAATCTAAAGCTTGCACCAAAGAAAACCCTAGTTTTCTTAAATAAACCTTAGCTTCCCTTTTCTTGATTAAAGCTTGAATATGGTTAACCAATGCTTGCAAATGCCTTAGTATATCTTAGGATGGATGTGTAATGGCTTGTATAGGTTGTATAAATTTTTGTATGGTTTATTTCTTTGGATGGTTTTGAGCCGTGGGCTTCAAGGGTGACAAAGGGAGTGTTTATTTGATTTTTCACTTTGCAAAAAGAAGAGTGTGTGTGTAATTTCTCTTTTACAAGTATTATATACCTTCATGACTAGTCAAGGGAACCATTTGAGGGTTTTATGGGGGTCTTGGTCACGAAGGTTGGTCTTGGTCAAAGAGACATAGGTCTTAATGAGTTAATGTATGTACAAATGCAAGTTGGAAATTTTTGTTAGATTTTCTTGGTCAATCACATGAAATCCGGCCAAGGCATGATATGTATGATAATATTATGTAATTTTTATGTATTGGGTATAAAAGTGGGTATTTGTTGAAGCGTAGAAAAGTTTTGGTGGTTCCGGGTATGCCTAAACTTAATTTATCGCGAAACGTAAACACTTTACGCAAACGATAAAAATAAAATAAAAAAGACATATTATTCTCAAAATAATTATTAATACTTGCTTGATGTGAACATTTAATTATTTGTGTTGTTTATATTGAACCGATAATTTTTGGCTACGCGATTTAACTTAACGTTTCGATTTTTAAAACAAACGCGTACAATACTAAAAGATACATTGCGGATTTATTGACGACGTCAATGACCCTAAAACACGGGGTGTTATAGTCTCCCCCCATTAAATGTGCCTTGTCCTCAAGGCTTAACGAGTGGGCATTAGAAGATAGATGGCGATTGGAAGATAGAATGCGGATACTTCTTCTTGGAATCGGTCTTGCGTTCCCATATAACTCAGGACCTCTCCTCGAGGTTCATCGAACCTTGACAATTGGGAAAGCGGCTTTGCTTCAACGCTTGGACTTTTCTATCCATGATTTCTACAGTTCCTCCACAATCTGGAGCTGGCACCAATATGAAGTCCAATCTATCGGAACGACTATGGGTGTCGGAGCGTAGCTCATGGAAACGTTAGCGAGCGAGACTTACGCCTGCCTAGAAGTCTCTCGAGGCAGTCTTAACTTGTAAGCAGGGCTTCCACGCTTGCTCGAGTGGCCTGAGAGAGAAAGTGGTGTCCGGCATCTGTTTCGAGGGTTCAGCTTCCCCCGTTTGCCAATGTGAATAACCTAGTTGATGGCTGAAGCCTTATAAGCCAGTACTCGCGGTCGCCCATTCTCGGAATTCGTTGAAAGGCTTACGCCTCTCATATGGTGTAACTCTTTGTCGGGAGCAAGTTTGATATCGGAATTGTCGTAGGGCGGACTGCGTGCATGTGAGATAGACGAGTCGTCTTGAGCTTAGATTGGGTGATGTAAGATGTACATCGGCTTGTATTTTTAAGATGGGTGCAAGAGTTTACACGGTTATTATGAGTTTATTAGTTTGGGTTGTTTGTGATAAGATATGTTTCTTTGAATGTGCGTACAACTTTGATATAATGTAGAAAGTTGTTTCTTGATGACAGTTTTAGGGTGATACTCTCAGGCAAGACATGGTCCTTCCTGAATTATACTAGTCTGATCAGGCTATGTATATATGCGGCTAATTTGCGAAGCTCTGTGTGTTTCGTCGCAAAAAGTAGGTGTTATAAATTTGGACTTGTCTATATGTATAGTAAAGTATAATGCTAAGGTTTACGAAATTTTCACTCGAACACATTGTTTTGATAGGTAATTTGAAATAGTTGTCGTACAACGGAATTTAAGAGAATACAACGAGGCTCCTAAGGAGGTAAATCGTCTAGGAGTAGTCCAAACTTGATTTATTAGGCTCAGAAAGCGAGACAACTTCTCTTTAGCTAAGCTTACGATTGCTCAGTCTTCATGTTGTTAGGTGTCTTTGATTCGGTTGTCCTCCTCCTCAGGCAAGCTCCATTGACTATGTGTTCAGTACCTTCAGTTTGGGTTCATTGGTTTCTGGTCTTTTAATGTTCGTGCGCAAGTGACTCTTGATAGTGGACCGTGGTTCGCTCCACTGATTCAGCATAACAGTGAGGGTTCTTTGATTAGCTTAGTAGCAGCAGAACTCCAACAGTCATCGGTCAAATGACCTGACCTCTTGCCAGTTTGCGATTTCTATGGCAGAGCCATTGTGGTGAACTGTGCCTTGTTGCTTCAGCGGTAGGGTTCCAGCTGACTCCTGTGTCCTTTCACTCCAGTCCCTAGCGGGTAAGCTAGGACCCCTTCTGCCTCTTGGGAAGTTAGTGTGTTGAGCTGGTGGTTGTGTCCAAGTTTCCTCTTGTTCTCAGCTTGATGTTCAGCAAAAGTGTGGTGATTTCTTATCCATCTAACTCTGTTGCCATTGTAGTAGCCTTCTGCATGGTGTTTTTGTGTTTTGACGCCACAGAACACTTTCTGATCACCTTGGGCAACCACGAGCGCATACTAGCGCTAACTTTGTCAGTCTCTCGGAAACATTCTAACACACGAACAGTGCTAGTTCCTGGAGCGTGGTTGTACCCTGTCACATCGACCTTTTACTTTCAAATTCCACAACTCAGTGCTCGGCTGTTCTTTGTATCTGTTCCTCGGGAACAGTAGTCTTGTGCAAGTTATTTTCTTTCTAGAGATAATGAGGTCATTGTCATACGCACAGATCATGACTCAACATAGTTGGTAACGTAGGATTCCACCACGTCAGAGCTCCTACCAAAGACTGTACAAGTGCGGAGAACTTGATCTGATTTTCCACAGCGGCAGTTGACTTGATGCAGAATACCGTGTCTCCATCCTTGCGAGAACCAGTGGGTTGTTCGATCAGCTCCCTCAGTGCTTTGAAATACAGAGGTTGGCGACTTCATGAAGTCTTGGTTAGGGCATTCTCGAGCAATGCGTTCGGTTGTGTTCTGGCACCCGTTTCCCGAGGTGATGGCTGTCATCGCCATTTCTTTTGCGCACGTGCTGCAGATGCAGCAGTAACTCCTTGGTCAATCAGATTGCTGAAAGTTGGCTATTTGGTGACAGTGGTGGTGGTAGGATTTTCTGTAACTGGTGTTGACCCTGTGGCTCTTTTTGGTGCCATTTCCTTCAAAATCCCAAAAATATAAGATTAGTTTAATTCCCAAAAGTCATGCTCCGAAATAGAGTGTTGTGAAGTGATGTATGGTCAATATGAATGTGCGCTCATGACATAAATGGTTGATGGTAAGATATCATATTCGATAGCTTAATGTTTAGGTATCATTTAGAAACTATGAGCTTATAGTACTACCTTTGTCCACTAAGGGAATGCTCCTGTTTGTATATAAATTATCGTTTATATAAATAATTGTGATACACAGGCGTAGGGTAATAGTATATTTATATTTATTACATTTTTATACCTAATGTCAGTCCGCAAGTATAAGAAAATAGTGTGTCTTGATATATCAGACAAAATATTCCTAGTTGTGGTATTACCACTATAATCCAGCGCGTATGGTTTCTCATGTGCCTCACGAGTCCTGAACCTTTCTCGAGGGGAATTTATCAAGCACCATCAAGTTGTGTAAACAACCTATCATGGCTCAATTCTGAGTGCACTCATTAAACAAGGAACTGTCTTAAGATTCGTCATGAATTGTTACACGTCTCTGACCTAGTTAATATATTTACTCGCGATGGACCGCAAATACTCGAACCTTTTACTGTTCATCCTTACTTCACAACGTTATCTTGTGGCATGTATAAATCATGGATGGTCTGAGGGTATGTGCAACCCTGACCATACCTCGACAAGTGCTCTAGTGTTCATCTATCCGCATAGAAAATCTGTGGTACTTTGAAAATGTCTTGGTGTATGCAATGTTTGTGAAATGGCCTATAGTCTAGGGTAAAATATGCACACCTATATCTCTCTATCGCCTTGGCTCTTTTTTTTTTTTTTATGATACCAATCTCCGTAACCCACCCCCAAAATGGGGTCGCAGCGGAATATGTTTCCGGGAGCGTTACTTCATGATCCCATTGCACAAGTCAGGAGAGAACGACCTCTAACTGAGTCGTTTGAAAATAGGTTTATGTATTTAAATTATGCAGGACCGCAAGATTTTTCCCGTGATGTTACAACATATGCCAACATTCACAAAACCAGATTATTGTTGCACTAAGCTCATGACACCGAAGCTCAACCTATATTTGCTATTTTAGCAGTTATTTGCCCGTACAGATGTTGTAACCCGCAACATCCAAGTCCGACATGGTCAACGTTCGTTCCTAGTGATAGCTAATCACCCAAACGGGGAGGTTAATCCTAATAGATCTATTTATAACATTCGCGCTCACATAATGCAATTAACAACTACATCTATGCAATTGACAGTTCTTGAATATAATTACATAGTACTATCGTTCGGGCTATCATAATTAAAGAGGTCATGACATGACGTACGAGGAGTTAGGACACTTTAAATCGTAAATCCAACAACTCGTCGATACGCCATCCGAAGAGGCCTCATTATGAAACTCCCTATGAACTCAACCTTGGTAAAGAATAGGTCCAAATAATCACAGATAAAACGTCACGCAAGACGATAAATGCAACCTATTTAAATTAAGGTCGTATAAGTACTGAGTACTTTAATTAATAACGTTATATAATCCTATAGTTGTTACATAGTTTATCGTTCGGGCTTTATAATTAAGAGGTCCTATGACATGACGTACGAGGATGTTAGGACACTTTTATAATCGTAAATCCAACAAACTGTCGATACGCCATCCGAATGAGGCTCCATTATGAAAACTCCCTAGTATTTATATGCACCTTGGATAAACCAACTCATATCTATATAGCATAATCACCGACTAATCGTTTTAGTAAAATAATATTTATAAAGTGAAAACGTTTATAAATATACTTTTCGTAAAAATGACCTAATTTGGTCGTTTTAAGCCCGTTGCTCGCGTTTCTTACGTCCACGTCTTTGTAGTAAGACGAGTGATCAAAATATTACATTTTCAAGTTTTTGATATTCTGCGATGAATAGTGATTTTACTGTTCACGACAGCTAGTTTAGTCGTTTTTAGTTTTAATTAGCGTATTAAACTTGTAATCGGTAATAACTTATCGTTTTTAATCCCGATTTTAGTGATTCCTTCGGAACGTCTGTGTTATTAAAAGAAGGTATTATATTTTATAAAGGTTGGGTCCGTTGGATGATGTCAACTTTTCACACTGTTCATAGTTATAAAATTACTTTTATTATAAACTTTAATTATCGAATAATGTGTTAGTAGTTTATTCGTTATAGTTCCGTTTTTAGCGATTCTTTCGAGTACGATCTCGTAATTAAAAGTTATATCATATATTAGATGTTTTAAAAATAAAAGTTGCTGTAATGAATAGTAACTTCTATAAAAATAGTTTTTCTAAAGAGAATTTATGCGAAACAATATTTTGAACAACTTTCCAGTTCTGTCCGAGACCCGAAACTCGACCGAAATGGGTGAAAAGCACTTGCATCAGATCTGATGCAGTGTATTAATTACCAAAAAGCCAGATTTTTGCCCCCGCCTTACGACCCGTTATCACTCGCTTTTAGACTTAAAGAACCTCACGGGAAGGTAAAACGACCTTCCAAACAACTTTCATGTTTTGGCCGAAGGCCGAAGCGGACTCGAAGGTGCCGCAAATACCATCTTAAAAATCCGGACAGAAACCACTAACTTAACAAATGCTGGATTTTTATACTTCGAATATATACCTCGTTTTCGCTCTAACTTTTTCGTTATTAAGAGTTAGAAGCTCTACCATATATCAAAATGATCGTCTCGGATAGCTCTATCATATTTCAAAGCCTGAATTTAGATTTTATGAAAACCCAATCCTTGTTTGGCGTGCCAAACTTTCTGGTCATTTATATTCCTTTCAAAACATGCTCAAAACTCATTTTACATATTAAAAAGTCCTAATGGTGATTTAAGCTACAATAGAACATATAACACATAAAATCATAATAACTAAAAGTATGAAGGAATTAGGAAGACCTTAGGGATGACGTATGAGATAAGAAATAAATGCTAAACCCGTGTTTAGATTCAAAACCAAAGCTTACAAGCTTATAAACCCTAGATTAGGTTTGAACCCTAATCTTCCCTTTTCTTCCTTAATCCTTGCAAATGATGATCCAAGGCTTGCAAATGATTTAGTGTGCCCTAGGATTGATGTGTAAAGGCTTGTATAGGTTGTAGAAAAATAATGTATGGTTTGTTTAGGATGGCTTTTGAGTCGTAGGTTCTTAGAGGGAAAGGAGAGAAAAGATATGATTTTTGTTAAGTAAAAGTGTAAGAAACTTCACTTATGCATGCATGAATATATATAGGAGAGTTATAAGATATTTGTAGTTGCAAACTTTGACTAGAAATTCAAAGGAGTGGGGGTGGTGTGCCGTGAGTTTCAAGGGGACAAGAAAGGAGGGAACCAAGGGCTAAAGTCTTGGTCTCTTGGTTCCTTCTAATAGGAATCATTCCATGAATTCAAGGGGATTTGTTTCACTAGCTCTTTTCTTATCTAGTTAATATTTGTTACTTGCATTATATAAAAGAAAGTGTAGGTTTATAAGTAAAAGTAAAGTGTAGTTATTATTTATTAAATGTAAGTATTTTGTAAAGTGTTGGTTACTTAGTATTTATATGTATAGGACATGTATATATATGTACAAGTGTGTAAAGTTTTATAAACTTCGATCATTGTATATAAACATAGGTAATTGTTGAAGCGTACGTTAATTTTTAGGGTTTCCGGGAAAACCTAATTGTCATTTATCGCGAAACGTAAACACTTTCACGTATCCGATAAAGTAACTTGTGAAACGTTATTAATTATTCTTAAAATAATTGCTTAACCCTTGTTTGACGTAAACAATAAATTGCTTGATGCCCGTTTACGTTAACTGATCATTTTTAGCTTACGCGATTTAACGTAACAATTTCCATTAAAAACAAACGCGTACAATACTAAAAATAAATGATGACTTTATTAATGTCGTACATTGTCCTAAAACACGGGGTGTTATACCAATCACCCCAACTTGATTTCAACCCACTAGGCTCCTACCCTTGTTCCCTTACTTCACTAGCTGGCATTGACAACTTTGTCGATCCCAATAATTTGTATTCATCTAAATCAAGTTCTCCTGCCAACATCTTAGTCATCCATTTTTGACACTCAATAGGCTTTGAACACTTTTCAATCTCATCATCCACAAAATATCCTAAAGATTTAGCAATTTTAATCACATAATGACCTCTACAAATTAGACTACATTCCTTTAAACATGGACCATGTTTGCTAAGATGCTCGGCAATCACCCAAGCCAATTTGATACATCAAAATTCTTTAAATGCATTCATCATCTATAAATCTCTTTTTTGACATCTCTCCTTGCTTCCCGTTCTATGAATCAAAGATCCAACAATGAGTTTATGCACAATCCTCATAAGTGGCTCTTGAATGAGCGATTACCTTGGGTTGGTCTTAGTTGGTCTCCCAATCTTTTTCCAATAGGCATCATAATCAAACTCTCCATCATCAACCTCTAATTTGCTAAAATGTTTAGCAAATAATCGGTGCTCTAAGTCACTAGGCTCATATAATCCTAAAAGTACCGCAAATTCCAACAAAGTGAGCACATGTTCTCTTCCACACAATCTAAACCAAATGCATTTTTCTTCATTAGGTTACTCCTATCTATGTTTTTCTCAAAATACATTGTAGAAAAGAACTCTGAACATCACTCTAGATAAACAACCCCATCAATTGATAAAGCTCTCTCTCAAGAATAGTCTATAAAAACATCACCATCTTTGTGAATGTATTCCAACTTCATCATTTCTTACAAAGTCTCATCAAAACTATAAACATAGAACATTGTCCAATCGGCTACTCGAGGTGTACCAGTATTCTTTTGTTGCAATTTAGACAATTTCTCATAATAAGTATGTCTTTCCACTAAAAGTTAGTCTTTCTGCTTCAAGTTTGCATTTGTAACCGTTTGTAAAGTATACTCAATCACTCCTCCATGATTCCTTTTCTCATATTTTGCAATAAGCGGGTTTGGTTGAGTATTCCTCATAGCTTTCTACAAAAATATTAATTATAAGCTTAAACTATCACATATAAACGAATGAAAGTGTTCATGGAAGTGTTGGTACAAAATTTTAAAGTGAAGGGGATCAGAACAAAGAAGCCACACGACACGGCCTTCCAGTAGGCCGGCTTCTTTCTCGTCGAACACTCAGCCACACGACACGGTTCCTCAACCGCGCGGCTGGTTTGTGCTGCCGTGTTGGTTTGTTTTAAACTTTATTTTCAGGCATTTTTCCGCACTTCCTATCAACTCTAACTTCTCCTAAATGCTTAGTAGCACTCCTAAAAGTCCCCTTAAACATTTGTTATACAACTTAACTTTTACTAACTTATTTCGCCAATTTCGCTAAAAAAAAAAAAAAAAAAAAAAAAAAAAAAAAAAAAAAAAAAAAAAAAAACCAAAAGGGGAGGAAAAATTGTCGATAACTTCTACTATCATAATCAAATGGGTGATTTCTACAATCAATCTAGCATATCCTAGACATTAAAAATTAGTCACTTATCCTAGTGGTATCCATAGTTCTTAACAAGAATCATTTAAAATAACGGCGCCAAAAACTTAATGTGTCGTTGTGTGTAGGTAATTTATTAATACCAAGTTTTATAAATTATATTTTGTTGACTTTACCTAAAACAACACCTTAACGGGCAGTGTACCCGATCAGTTGTAGCTTCGTTGGTAAGTAAGGTGTCGAACACTAAGAGCGAGAACATTAATTCCTAGTTCTACTAGTATTTTAGTTATTCTATGTTAGTTCTAATCTAAGTTAATCTTAGGTTAAGTTAGATATATTTACTTGGATACGTCGTATAGTGATCAGCGATACGCCGTATCTCTTCTATAGTACATACACGTTTTAACAGGGGTTCAGTCTAAAAGACTGGCATGAGGATTTATGGTGACTTAACCTACTTTCTCTACTCTAACACACGCAAGGCAAATAACAAAAGGTAGAAGGGAAATCTAGCCTATATTAAGGAAATTGCGTCAACCATGATTAGTCCAATTAAATGCAAGGTTCGTTTATTCTAGTGCAATGATTGTTTTACTATGTTGGTGTTTATATCATTCGCAAGGTTTAGGCAGGACTTCTTATAACACCCCGTGTTTTAGGGTCATTGATGACATCAATAAATTCATAAGTTATTTTTAGAGTTTTACGCGTTTGCTTTTAAATCGTAAACATTAAGCTAAATCGCGTAAACTAAAAATGATCATTCAATGGAAATGGGCATCAAACGATTAAATGTTTACATCAAGCAAGTGTTAAGTAATTATTTTGAGAATAATTATTAACTTTGTACATTTTATTTTATTGGTTACGTAAAGTGTTTACGTTTCGCGATAAAATGGCGTTTAGGCATACCCGGGAATCAATAAAAACAAGTTTTAAACCCATTTTAAGAAATTTATCTTAGGGGGCTGTTTGTAGTTTGAAATTTACCTATATATTCTATGATTTTATAAAAATACTACATGTCCCAATGATCGAGGGGTCATAAAGAACTCGAAAAACCGACTAATAACGAAGAAGATACGCTATTTACAAGTTTACGATAGTTAATACTTTTATAAAACTATTTTTATAAAAAGTACTATTCACCACAGAAACTTATACTTTTAAAAACATCAATAATATGATAAAACTCTTAATTTCGAGATCATGCTCGAAAGAATCGCTAATAACGGAGCTATAACGAATAAGATACGATGTTTACGGGTTTTACGCTAATTAAAACGTAAAAACAAGTTTATAAGCTATAATGAACAGTAAAACCACTATTCACCTTAGAATATCAAAAACCTAAAAATGTAATATTATGATCACTCATCTTACTACGAAAGCGTGGGCGTAAGAAACGCGAGAAACAGACTAAAAACGACAAAGTTATGTCATTTTTGCTAAAG